>BQNB010153034.1:0-15692 GCA_026074375.1 Tanacetum coccineum
AAAAGAAATTTTCTCTATATCGTGATAATATATGTTAAAAAAAGGTAATAATAATAATAAACTGTGGGCTAATAAAAGTTTGCTGCATCTTGCCGGCTCACAACCGATGTTGCAGCCTTCTAAAAGGTCAAGGGTTACGATTGCATCAATGTTATGTTTAATGATAAGTGTGATGTATGTGATTAAATAAATATAGGGAAAATCTCTTTTTCTTAAATTTAAATATGCTTTTGAACTAAGACTATTTCGTTTTAAGTTGTGATTTTTCTAAAATAAGCTATGTATAAACGGGAAACCTAAGAGTTTTTGAAAAGTCTCGATACTAGTCTCTGTGGGGTGTCAAAAGCCTAGTCACTTAGCCGCAAGGTTGTGATGTGCCGAGACGAAAGTCGGTACATGGGATGATCTCGCCTTCAAACTCATTATTCTCGGGTGGAGCGTGAAGCATAGAAATTTTGCAAAACGTTGATCCATGGTTGAAATTTGAAATGGTACATTCACCTAATATATAATAATTGTCGGGAGCGAAAAGTTCACAAGTTACAAATATGAGTAGTATTAGCATCTTAACTTATATTTAACGGTGATTTCGTTTTAAGCTTGGTTTGGAATAAGTGAAAAGTCAGGAAAGATGAACTTATCCTTTTTGGGGCATTTTAGGATTGAAATGCATCTTGTTCTATAACCCTAAAGTTATAAAAATAACGAAATTCAAATAAGTTAGTTAGTTTCTTAAAAAGAAAAGTACAAAAATAATGAGAAAAAGGAAAAATACAAAAATATGTGTGTGAATAAGTGTAAATATTTAAAAATGGTCAAAACGGGGCTTTTTAAAACTTATAATTCTTTAATTCCCCTTGATGAACACTTAGCTACTTTTCGAGGTAATTAGTCGAGGGGGATTGAGATTCTCGGTTTTCTTAAGTGTTTACTTATGGCATTGCGTGAGGACACGGCAATATCTTAGTATGGGGGATTTTGGTATGTGCTTAATTACACATACCATTTTCTATTAAAAACGGACTTAAATGACCAAAAACGTACCAAAAATACATTGTATTTGTATGTTTTACATTTGTATTGTGCAGGTAATGGATATCTAAGAAAAGGACAAAAACGAAGCCAAAACGACAAAACCGAGCACGAGAACGGAAAGAGCGTGAAGAGAAGTCAAAATCAGAGCAAAAAGTAAAAAGTCAAAGTCAAAGTCAACCCCGACAAAGTCAACAAGTCAAAGCCGAAGCCATAATCAAAGAAATACTCAATGGGCCCGCCCGTACCCATTTAATGGGTCGGGTCAGCCCATTAATGTAACATATGAAGCCTTATAAGCCAAATGGGCCCAATACCTCTTTATACTTAACCACGGCCCAAAACCATTCAAAAGCCCAATACTACTTTAACAGAGTTAAGCCCAAAAGCCTCAATTGTTAAGTCTGTTAGCGTCACAAGGACCATTCATGCAAATAACATATGTAACCTCAAGGGCTGTTCCTGCCAACCCCCATAATTTTATATCACCACAAGGACTTAACTTGCAACAAGAAGATACACCTTGAGGGACTGTTCTTGCCAAGTCCCCAAACTTTCACCAGTTAAACCTCAAAACAAAAACTCCTGCCAAAATCACTGTACATCTCCCACACACGAATTGTGTGTCTGTCACCCTGCAACAACCAGACAAATCTTTCACTCCACTACAAAACTTCATAATCCACTCTACCCCACCATCACATAAGTCAAATGCCACCTTGGCAATCCCCAAACATCCAATTCGACAAGGGAAAATGACAAAGATTGAAGGGATGAGATCATTTGACTTGGGCACCACTCAAATTCAATGGCCAAGATGAGACTTTGAAGACACTCACACAACAAACACACCCTTGTTCTCACTCAGTGAAGAAACACACTATGAAGACAAGACTTAGCTCGTTTTTATATAAATAGGACATTGTAAGCCTTTGGGCAGGTAGTTAACCTAGTTTTAGTTTTCAGCTTATTTTTAAGTCATTGTCTTTAATTTCCAAGTCTTGTAACCTTTTTTAAGTATTAATGAAAATTTGAAGTTTTTAAGTCTAATTTTGAATTCCTGTTTTTCCTTTGTTAAAAGCCTCTTATAAGCTCTTATTTAAACACATAAGCAATCTGTTTTAACTTAAATACTAAGTACTTAAGACAATTTTACAAAAAAAAACCAAAAAAACCCACCCTCAAAATACCACAGCTTCTTTTGGATGATAAGCCAAACTTGGATGGGCTTATGGACAATACTAGCTTGTCTTTTGACAAGCTAGAGCTTGTAGATTAGCTTATTTATAAGCTTGTTTGCCCTGTTTAAGCAAGGGCTTTTGTAAGTTTCCATTTTTCAAATCTTAGCTTATTTACTGTAGCATTGCTTATTTCCTGCTTATTATTGCTTATCTATGTTCTTTTATGCTTATTTATGCTTTTTTTTATTGCTTTGATGTCATTTGTTTAAGGTTTACTTCAAAACTGTCTTGTTTGCCTTTTAACTGCTTATTTGCTTATTTTAGAGCTTAACTGTGTTTGGATTGTGCTTATTTCTGCTTAAATTTGCCTTGTTGTCAACTGTTTTCACAAATCTTTGCTTAATTCTTTGTTAATCAGTTTAAAAATTGATCTAAAAAACTTAAAGGGGTGTTTGGCATAAGGTGTAAAAAGGGTCAGAATGGTTCAAAAAACCTTTTGGGTCACTTGGTTGACTTTAACCAGCCTTCTTAAGTTGTTTTTAATCAGTTTTTCCATGTTTTAAGTTCTTAAAGTTTGTTTTAAGCTTTTTCTAAAAAGTCTTCAAAACTGTGGTGACAAAAACAGTCCATAAGTGCTTATTAGATTAAGGCTTCAAAACCAGCTTTTGTGTTGTTTTTAGTGTCCTAATGCAGTAGGATAAGTGTCTTTAGGTTTACTTTTGTTTTTGTCAAAATCTGCCAAAAAGTTTTGTTAAGTATCTTTTACTTAAAAACAGTTTTTTTCAAATTGCTTTTCTAGCTTATTCTGAATTTCAAACTCACTTTTGATTGTTGAAATAAGCTATTTGATGTCTAAATTTTATCTGTTTTGAGGTCTTAAGCCCATAAGGTTCTTTTTACTTAGCTTATTTTAAGCTCAAAATTTGACTTTTTCAAAGTGAAATAGGATTAAGTCTTTTGTGAATATTGAAAACCAGCTTTTTCAACAAACTTTTTCATGGCCTAAATGAATTTCAAACTCATTTTACATTGCTGATTTAAAAAGCTTATAGGCCAAGCTTTTTAGGGGTATACCTCATTAAGCCATAAGGATCTTTTAAAGTGCTTAAAATTAAGCTCAAAAGTCTCTTTGTGGCTGTTTGGTATGCAGTTTGTGCCCATTTTGCTTATTGCTTGTTTTTAGCTTTTCTGCTTATTATTTGTGATTTATTTTTGTTTAAACCTGCTTATTAGGTGTAGTTGATAATCTGTGTTTGCTTATTTTGCCTTTCCATTAGCTTATTTGTATATAGCTTAACATTTAGCCTTAGATCATTTAAGTTAAAAAGTAAAAAGAAACTGTCACTTATTTTAGGCTTATAACAGCTTATTTGTGTTTTCAGAAAAATTTGCCTTTTTAAACTTGCTTATTTTTGTAGTTTTATAATGTGCAAAAAAGAAATTTCAAAAAGAGAAGCCAAAAGGTCGACCCTGTGACCTCTCCTTTACACACACACTCGACCCACAACATACACACACTAACCCAACTTAGCACTAGTAGGGCCCTCGGTAGTGTTCAACATTTAATTCTGTAAGCTTCCTTTGAGCCCTTTTTTGATATTATACTCCCGTACTTTTTGGCTTAGTTTAGCTTATTGATAAGCTCTTTAACCATTTTATTTTCCCTTAGTCCTCAATAACTTTTAGGACTTTTTTGTAATTTTTTTTTCTCAGATTTTTTTTATAATTCAATTAGTATTTTTTAATGTTTAATTTAGTTTAAAATTATTTTTAATTCATAATAAAAAATATAAAAGTCAAAAAAGTTATAATTCTTTTATTTTTAATTTTCTTTTATCAAATAGGACTTAGGAAAATTGAATTTGTATTTCTAGGGTTAAATTTGTAGATTTTAGATTTTTAAAGAACGGGATTTGAATCCCGTTCTTGTTTTCTTCGTGTTTTAACTATAATCCTCTCTCATTGTAGATTTCCTTTTATTTTTCTTATTAATGGATCATTTAGGATGTAGAAAAGTATAAAAAGTCATTTTTAGGGTTTAATTTTGACTTATTTGCTAATTTTAAGACCGTTATTTAGAATCCCATTTGCGTTTTTAGTTTAAATTGGTTGCCTTAATTGTTTTTAGTGTAGATTTGCATTAAATTTTCTCGTAGATGTAGAAAACAAAAATCCAAAAAATTTTAATATTCAAACATCAAATTGTCAACCCGACTCCGACTTTCCATTACATTCCTCTTGGAGATAACTACCGCGGGAATATCATATACTTAACTTTCGATTTCAATTGATTTTCTGTCTTTGAACCCTTTTCAAGGGAAACTTGATTTATTTGGTTTAAAAATAAAAGTAATATATATTATTGATTTTATATACCTGAAAAATAGAAAGCAGTAGCAGACCAGAAACACAGATGTGGTTAATTTTGGATGTCATTGTATTAAAGATTTAGAAGCCTTACATTTTGGGGAATTTGTTAATGTTTTAAAATCTTTACATTTACAAGTGAAACAATGTTAGAGCGTTGTACTTTTGTAACAAAAATTTAGTTATTTCAATGTATCGTTTTCAAGACAACTCATATAAAGGTCTGTTCCCATAATCGTAACTATTGACATGATTAACCTCTCTGGACACATATTCCGCTGCGACCCGATTTTGGGGTGTTACAGAGATCCTCCGTCTCTCTCTTTTCACCAAGCCCAACATGTAGGCCCTTCTACATTTTTTTTCCTTTTGAAAGGCAGTCGTTGAGTCTGATTAGTTCCTTGAGTTGTCAACAAGCTTATCTTTTGTTCTCGCTTAACGGTCCAGCAAAAGTACATCTTTTTATCCATCAGATCATTTGGCAAATTCAACTACTTCTTACATTTTTTTTTTTTTTTCTTGGAGGCCATCTACACAGCCTTGGATCATGTCGGAAGTCCCCTAAACATACTTCTCCCTAAAACCCCCCCTCATCAGATTCTTACGAAAACATTCTCTCCCCTACTTTCATGCCCTCCATCCTTGAAAAACCGTATGTATAGCTCACTTTAACATCCGTTCCCTTTAACCTTAAGGTTCTAGGATTCCATTTCTAATCTAACTTCTTGATTTCACTTCTTTGCAATACTTTCATCAACATTTTCTCAATGTTTTCCATGTCATTCCATAAGCATCATCATGACCAACAGTCTTGACGTGGGAATTCCACCACGTCAGAGCACTGCCGAGCAGAGTGCAAGTAGCAAACTTGATTTGCCATGCAACGATGCAGTTGCTTATGTGGAATACAGATTCCATTTTCTCAAACCACTGAATCAAACTGACAAATCCCTCAATACCCTTAAAGTTAATGGGTTGGCATTTCAGGAAGTCACTATAGGTGCATTCACGAGTAGCACGCTCTGTCCTTCTGCTAGTTCCCGAATCATGGCTGTCATCTTCATTTCTACTGTTTTTGGTTGCTTCATACTCAGCCAAAGCGTCAGCTACGCCTTGGGCTATTAATCCCTTGATAGTGGCATCAGTTATAGGGGCGGTGGTTTTCTTTGGAGCCATTTTCTTCAAAATCACAAGAAAATATAATACAAGTTAGACTTCATACAATCATAAACGCGACATGACATAAGCATAAGATATAAAATGAGATCACAACACACAGTAAAATATACAACCGAAGTGAGATCAACAATGACATAAATAAATCAACATTCATACATAACAATATCGATAACATACATGATAGTTTTTGTTACAAATGGAAAATACAGATTCCTACAACCATGCTAGCTGGGAGTAACCCATAATACCTAGCAGGCTATACATGATAGCTAAATGACTAAATGTAAAACTAAAAACTACTATCGGCATCCTCCAAACCCTTAGGGTGTACTGGGTCTCTAGCCTCCAATGTATGAATGCATCCAAAATCACAAGTCACCATGTCACCTACCTCCTGTCTTTGTGATGTGTCATTGTGCGGTGTTAATTTTATGATTCAAGTTTTAAATTTATATTTTGCCGACTTTACCAAAAACACCACTTTAACGGGCAGTGTACCCGATCGGTGGTTGTTTCATGGTAAGTAGGGTGTCGATCACTAAGAGCGAGAAACAACCTTTCAATTTATTAATACTTTGGTTTTCTAATCTAAGCTAGTTCTATTCTATGTTAAACCTATGCTAAACCTATGTTAATCCTAGATCTAATGGATAAAGGAGGTTTTTCAGTCTGAGAGACTGGCACGGGTTTTGTGGTAACTAAAACCAATTCAAGACACTAAAGCACACGCAAGCAAATTAACAGAAGATAAAAGAGCAGTCGAGCCAAATATAAGAAAACTGTATTAGCCATCATTAATCCGATTAGAACGTTGGTTTGTTTATTTAGTACAATGATTACTTTTCTCGAGGCGGCATATCATTCTTAAGACTTAGGCATTTCTTTTTCCTAAGACCTAGATACGCTAATTTTGTCACAATTAAACGCATCCGCATAAAGCATCCTTATTTGCTTATTATAATCTATCTTAGGGATTAAAGCAATGGTGATCTTTTTTAATGTCTCTCTTGAGTTCGGTTTTAGTTACCACAAAACCTGTGTGCCGTTCTCAGAATGAAAAACCCCTTTTATTCATTATATCTAGGTTAACATAGGTTTATGCATAGGTTTAAATCAGATAGAACTAGTCTCTAGATAGAGAAACCATAGTATTATAGATAAATTGAAAGGGGGTTCTCGCTCTTAGTGATCGAACCACTACTTACACAAAAACAACCACGATCGGGTACATTGATGTTAAAGTGTTGTTTTTGGTACAAGTCGGCACAAATATAAATTTAAAAACTTGATATCATAATTTAACATACTGCAATGACACACACAAAGTCAGGAGGTCGGTGGACATGGTGACTTTGTGATTTTGGATGCATTCGTAATTGGAGGCTTGAGGGACCAGCAACACCCTAAGTGTTTGGGAGGATGGATGCCGGTAAGTAGTAGTTCTTTAGTTATAAATTTGTCATTTAGCTATCATGTATAGCCTGCTAGGTATTATGGGTTACTCCTAGCTAGCCCAAAAACTATCATGTATGTTATCGATATTGTTATGTATGAATGTCGATTTATTTATGTCATTGTTGATCTCACTTCGGTTGTATATTTTACTGTGTGTTGTGATCTCATTTTATATCTTATGCTTATGTCATGTCGCGTTTATGATTGTATGAAGTTTAACGTGTATTATATTTTCTTGTGATTTTGAAGAAAATGGCTCCAAAGAAAACCACCGCCCCTATGACTGATGCCGCTATCAAGGGATTAATAGCCCAAGGCGTAGCTGACGCTTTGGCTGAGTATGAAGCAACCAAAAATAGTAGAAATGAAGATGACAACCATGATTCGGGAACTAGCAGAAGGACAGAGCGTGCTACTCATGAGTGCACCTATAGTGACTTCCTGAAATGCCAACCCCTTAACTTTAAGGGTGCTGAGGGAGTCATCGGTTTGACTCAGTGGTTTGAGAAGATGAAATCTGTATTCTACGTAAGAAACTGCACCGTTGCGTGCCAAATCAAGTTTGCTACTTGCACTCTGCTTGGCAGTGCTCTGACGTGGTGGAATTCCCACGTCAAGACTTTTGGTCATGATGCTGCTTATGAAATGACATGGAAGATACTGAGAAAAATGATGACCGACAAATATTGCCCAAGAATTGAAATCAAGAAGGTAGAAATGGAAATCTGGAATCTAAAGGTTAAGGGAACTGATGTTGTGAGCTATACACAATGTTTTCAAGAGTTGGCACTGATGTGCGGGAGAATGTTTCTCGAAGAATCTGATGAGGTTGAGAAGTATGTTGGGGGACTTCCCGACATGATCCAAGGCAGTGTGATGGCATCCAAGCCAAAAACAATGTAAGATGTAGTTGAATTTGCAAATGATCTGATGGATCAGAAGATTCGTACTTTTGCTGACCGTCAAGCCGAGAACAAAAGAAAGCTTGATGACAACTCAAGGAACAATCAGACTCAACGACAGCCTTTCAAAAGGCAAAATGTAGCAAGGGCCTACACTGTTGGGCTTGGTGAAAAGAGAGAGTACGGAGGATCTCTGTAACACCCCCAAATCGGGTCGCAGCGGAATAATGTGTCCGGGAGCGGTACATCATAGATCAATAACATACGATATGAGAACGACCTTTATATGAGTTGTTTGAAAACTGATACATTGAAATAACTAAAATTGTTTGTTACAAAAGCACAACTAACATGTTCACTTGTAAATGTAAAGATTTTAAAACATAACAAAATCCCCAAAATGTAATGCTTCTAAATCTTTATATAATGACATCCAAAATAACCACCACCAGTGTATCCTGGTCTCGTACTGATTTCTATCTTTTAGGGTATATAAATAATAATATAATATTACTACTTATATTAACCAACCAAATCAAGTTTCCCTTGAAAAGGTTCAAAGAAAGAAAATCAATGAAATCCGAGTAGTATATGATATTCCCGGGTCGTTATCCCCAACGAGGAATGCAATGGAAAGTCGAGAGTCGGTTTGACATTTGATGTTTGAATATAACAAATTTGGATTTGGTTTTCTAAATCTACGAGAAAATTAATGCAATCTACACTAAAAACAATTAAGGCAACACAAATTTAAACTAAAAACGCAAACGGGAATCCTAAAAACGCGTCTAAATTATCAACTAAGTCAAAATTAAACCCTAAAAATGATTTTTTAACTTTTCTAAATCCTAAATGACTAAATTATAAGAAAAATCAAAGGAAATCCTAAAACCAGAGCGATTATAGTTAAAACACGAAGAAAATAAGAACGAGATTTAAATCACGTTCTTTAAAAATCCAAAATCTACAAATTTAACCCTAGAAATGCAAATTCAATTTTCCTAAGTCCTATTTGATAAAAGAAAATTAAAAAAAAAGAATTATAATTTTTTTGACTTTTATATTTTTTATTATGAATTAAAAATAATTTTAAACTAAATTAAATATTAAAAATACTAAATGAATTATAAAAAATCTGAAAAAATTACAAAAAGTCCTAAAAGTTATGAGGAATGCAGGAAAAATAAGCTGGTTAAGCCAGCTTATCAAATAAGCTAAAAATAAGCCCAAACAAGCTACGGAGTATAATATAAAAAAGGGCTCAAAGAAGGCTTAAGAAATAAATGTTACACACACTAACCAGATGGCCCTACTGGTGCTAGTGGTTAGTGTGTGTATGTTGTGGGACGAGTGTGTGTGTAAAGGGAGGTCACAGGGTCGAACCTTGTGGCTTCCCTTTTTGAAATTTCTTTTTGCACACTTATAAAACACACAAAAATAAGCAAGTTTAAAAAAGACAACTTTTTATGAAAAACACAAATAAGCCAGTTATAAGCCAAAAATAAGTGACAGTTTCTTTTACTTTTTAACTTAAATGACTAAGGCTAAACTGTTAAGCTATTTAAACACAAATAAGCTAATGGAAAGGCAAAATAAGCAAACACAGATTATCAACTACACCTAATAAGCAGGTTTAAACAAAAATAAGCACATATAATAAGCAGAAAAGCTAAAAACAAGCAATAAGCAAAATGGGCACAAACTGCATACCAAACAGCCACAAATGGACTTTTGAGCTTAATTTTAAGCACTTTAAAGGATCCTTATGGCTTAATGACGTATACCCCTAAAACTCTTGGCCTATAAACTTTTTAAATCAGCAATGTAAAATGAGTTTGAAATTCATTTAGGCCATGAAAAAGTTTGTTGAAAAAGCTGGTTTTCAATATTCACAAAAGACTTAATCCTATTTCACTTTGAAAAAGTCAAATTTTGAGCTTAAAATAAGCTAAGTAAAAAGAACCTTATGGGCTTAAGACCTCAAAACAGATAAAATTTAGACATCAAATAGCTTATTTCAACAATCAAAAGTGAGTTTGAAATTCAAAATGTAGGATCCCTTAACACTTCACTTCATATATATCATACACGAATCTAGAACTAGAAAAGAGAAAGAGAGTGAGTTGAACTTTTAGAGAGAGAAAGAGGAGAGAGAGAGAGATGAGAGAGTTTTGGAAAAGGAAAAGATTTATAAATGAACAACTAACTTTTTCTAAAGAAGAAAAAGTATATATACCCCGTCGCGTTAAATGACGCGCGGGATATTTAAACTAGGACCCGGGCTCGGGTTTTGCTTGGGATTAAACCCGAAACATATACAATATTAGATTAACTATCGAGCCCGATTCCCGATATTATACTATTACAACATTAACTAATTAAAGACCGAAGCTCCATCGTAGAGTGACCGAACTTCCTTGTTCGACTCAATAAATTGAGGCTAACAATCTCCCCCGAAGTGAGGTCTTGAACACGGGAACGAGCTTCCTTTATTGACTCAATATAATTGAGGCTAACAATCTCCCCCGAAGTGAGGTCTTGAACACGGGAACGAGCTTCCTTTATTGACTCAATAAAATTGAGGCTAACAATCTCCCCCGAAGTGAGTTCATTGATGTGAGCCTTTGCCATTGCCTTTCGACTTTGTCTTTATTCCGAGATCTTTAAATCTTTTCCTTGTTTGTCTTTATCGTCTTTGCCATCTTGCGATCTTATGTCTTTGACCAACATGCTCATACTTTACATCATCTTGAAAGCTTTAAATCAGAGTTTGCGGAAGTCTTTGTCTTTAAATGTTGAGCTTTCTTGATTCTTGAATCTTGATGCTTATTGTATGTCTTGTAGTTTGAGCATGAGTATGTGGTAATGAATCGACTTTGGTTGAATGAGATACCGTCACCACCGTTTAACCTGCAGGTTTACGTTAGTGATAAACGAGAAAATTGATTTGAAAATTAATCGACGTATTACTTGTAAAAGTGTTTTTGTAATACATCGGTAGTTTTAAGCTTTTATCAAAATTCATCAACCGTCAATTCACTTACTGGACCAAATCGATATCCAGTTATCACAAGTTTGATTCATATAGAATCTCGCAAGTCACCTACCGAGAGCTTGTTTGAGGTTGACTCAAGTAGGATTTCCATCTTCATTGTGAATACTAGAAGTATCACTCTGATGTTCTAACAAATATCACAAGGATATTGCGTAGGACTCTTGTTAACAGCTTGTGAACTTGATGATGTTCAACAAGTGTTTGTAATGGAATGTGTCCTGACGAGATTTAGATTGATCTCTTGGCTCTAGACTCGATTAGTGCATTTTGGTTTTAGTACTCGGAGGCTGGAGCAGATTGCCACCTATTCAATATCAACAATCTCGGAGTGAGATGTCAATAGATAACGTGTGTATCTCCATGACAAATGAGACAAGTTTCTTTTAAGAGAAACTCGAATGGTTGGGAAGGGTTGTGCATTGCATCACTGGGTCCATGATGTCGTTTTCAATGTCAGCAATCAACTTGTGATTCTGACAGCATATGTATTGACCCGGTTTCTGCCTTAAGTTGTGTGGAGGGCTTCTTTCTTTAGACCCTTTATCCATACATTTCTTTTTCATTCTTCAACGCCTTCAATGCTTACCAAGATTAGGATAGATTATAACAATAGTTTACAAGTTTAGCTCATAGTTTAAGTAAAAACATGAAATTAGGGTTTTGGGTGTACGGTTTTGGATCAAAAAGGCATAACACTTAGGTTTTTGAGTTCAAAGCTTTATATTATGATTTTAGCAAGATCATATGAACATTATGACGTTATAAAAGCAGAACATAAGCTTAGAGAACCTGGTTTGAGCTTATAGCTTAGAAACGGGTCAGAATCGGGACTTTCGGCTTCGTACGGCTAGAGTAACGACTCCCGGGCTTTGTTTCTTGGTTTCTTTTGCTTCCTTTCTGTACTTGAGACTTCTTAAGATCTATTAGAATTCATATTGAGCAAGGAGTTGCTACTATGAAGGGTTATAGAGGAGGAAGTGGGGGATGAAGAAAAATGAACACACAAAGCTCCTATTTATACCCATTTTCAAGAGTGGTGAGCAATCAAGGCTTATGATTTGTTCTTGACACATAGTAGACCTAGTATGGGATGTGTCTAAGCTAGAAAATCAATGGTGGAGGTCTAGAAAACTAGGTTGAATGATGTGGCTTCCTTTCTTGCTGCCGCGGCTGAAGAGAAGAAAAAGAGAGGCCATGTGCTCTCATATTTGACCATGGAGGAGTCAAATCTACTTAGCAAGCTTCTACTATGAATCTAAAAGGGTTATTGGGTGGTCATTTGCACATGGTAGCATTTTTAATGGGTCAAAATGAATATGGAAGTGGTTCGGGTTAGTTTTGGGCTTGACGTGGTGTTCAAGGGTTTTTCCAAGGTACATTTTGTTTATAATTATTAAGGATAGATGAAATAGGTTGTTAAGGTCTGGTATTAAAGTAATTAGCAAAGATTAGCAATTGGTTTGGGTTAAAACGGATTAGAATTGAAGAAACGAGGTCACGGTTTCAAATAGGGCTCGTTTAGGGTTTTCTTGACTTTCTTGGCTTATATTTTGCATACTCTTGATTAGGAATGATGGAATACAAATCCTAGGGCTTATATAAAGTATTATTAATGAAGTTTGGTCGTTGGTTTAAGTTAAAATGGGTTGAAATTGAGAAAACGGGTCAAAGTCACAATTAGGGCACAATTAGGGTTTTCTGGATTCGTTTCTTGGATAATTGAAATAGAATGATGAAATGATGATGGAGTATGATTGAGGATGTTGTAATTCATGTTATTATAACTTATTTAAGAGTTGGTTTAGGTTTACAATGGGTAAAAATCAAGAAACGAGTCATGGTTTAGAAATTAGCTCGGTTTTAGGGTTTAGGGTTTTGAATTAGGGTTTTGAGTGCAAAAAGATGTATGAAAGCTTATGAATAGAATATTTAGGGTTTATACATTATAGAATGAGTGTAGTAGCTTGTACACAAGTGGTAGTGAAGAAATGAGGATGAAAACGGAGGTAAAACGGCTATTTTAGGGATTGAGCTTAATGACTTATGCATTGAGCTTTTAAGGACTTGTACTTTGATTTAAAGAGATTATATATTTCAAATGAGATGTTATATTACTTGTACATATGCTTTAGTAGCTTGTGCATTCACTTTAGGTGTTAACCTTTTCATGAGGTTAGGGTTTAGGGCATCCGATAATGGTTTAAAGCCCGTTTTGATATGATGTTGCAAATGGTACCTTATAGGAATAATGTACCTTGTAATAATGATATTATGATATTGACTTGACATGTTATGATGTTTGCTTGACATATATGAAGATAGGATTGCCATATGTAGGTTGTCCGAGTCCGTTAACTTAAGTTATGCAGGTTATATTGCATATTGAGATATTGGCAAAGTAATGTAATGTAATAAAGCGAAAAATTTCCCTGAAAAAGGTGAGTTCATATATAACTGATAGATTGTACATCATCTAACTTAATAGATGGATATTTACATTTATGAAAATTGCGGGTTGTTATTTGTAGTGACCCCGTCACATGTGTCGTGGTGACGGCGTCGCATGTTAATCGTGGCGCCGTCTCCACAGTCTATGAAAACGAATTTTTTTTGATGAAACATTTCCTGCACTTGATTCCATAAGTTAATTCCTATATAAATGACTACAAAAAATCTGAGATTTAACAATTCAATCATATGACTCGAAACTGACACGAATTAATCTAAACAATTCATTTAACATGTTTGAATTTGGCTCAAAAGCCGGATAAATGTCCCTACACTTATTGTTTGCAAAATACCTTTGATTGAAATTAAGACGAAGTTAAAGACAAACAAAGCATGATTACAAGATAGTTCAAACATAATAGAACAAACTATGAAGAATTAAAACACACAAGACACTCCTAATATGCGGGAAAGTAAATTGGGTTGCCTCCCAAGAAGCGCTTTTCTTTATTAACGAGTCTTGTAGCTAGACTCGAAGTCATACGTCCTTACGTGACTTCTCCTTCATCATCCATTCTTGTTAGGTATTCGGGTCCAAGCTCTAGGCATCATTTGTAAAATCATAGTATCTTGCTCATTACATACTCTACTCCTCTTCTCTTGTCCTCCTCGTTCCTAAGATAGACTGATTTGGTATGCTCCTTTTCTAAGTCTGACAGTGAATCGTATTGTTCTATCTTATGTGGCATCTTATAGGTAACTTCATCAGTCCCGTTAATGAATCTTACAACTCCTTCGGGTGGGTCGTGAGTCATGTTGGATATTTATATAAAAGGTCTCCCTAGTACCACTTGTGACAACCTAGGGTCTATGATTGAACTAATATCCTTGACAATCATGAAGTCTACGACATAGGTGAAGTTTCCTACGAAGACATGCATCCCTTTTATCCTTCATGTGAAATTGCTAATTCCTCCATTTGCATTTTCCTTAGGGTCAAGTTTTCTTCTCATGATCCAGTTGTACATCATTCGGGTCATGATATTAAGAGTAGAGTTGAGGTCGATGTAAGCTTTTTCGATATGCACGTGCCTAATATTGCACATGATCTTAAGGTTGTAGGGGCATCCTTCTGTGATGATAGGGTTTCTAAGAAATATTGAAGGGATTGGGCCACTTATTAGGTACCTATGGTAGGTTAGTTCATTCCTAGTCGGGAAAGTGTCGAAGTACTCCACTACTGTTTCTTCCGTCGTTGCCCCTTCTCCTTCATCGGGATCCTTATTTTGGGGTTCATCATCATCTCGTATGATCTCGATGAACATCACTTCTCCATCATCCTCCTTAAAGTAGACGAATTTTGTACAGGGGAACCAACTCGAGCGATTCAAGCATCGAATTTAACTTTTATACTTGTTCGGTGGTGATAGAAGCTAATGGATCAGGTTGTGGGTGTAGGTTAGAGTTGGTGTCTTCGGGGTTGTCTTCTTTTTGCTCGACTTCCGGCTCATTTACTTAGGATTCATCAGGCTGCTTGGGGTGGATTGTGATGGCGTTGATTGAACTATGGATTTGTGTTAAGCATTGCGGGTCCATTATTGGGTAAGAACGAGAAGACAAAACTGGATAGGTCCTGATTGCGTAAGTTTTATACACGTAAAATATTTATAAAATATAATACTTTAAAAGAGTAATTAAGAGAATTACCAAGTTACCCTTGATAAAATTCACTCTCAAAAATATATATAATATAATATATAATACGTATATTAAACCGGGTAAGTATGATCACCCGGGTCGTTATCCGCAACGACTAGTGAAATTGAAACCTCGTTTAAGTCCGGATTCTGATTTGAATGAGCAAATGGATGATTTGATTATCTAATTAAAATGGACAATTAAAAATGATTAAACTAATACGGTAAATAAATAAAATGTGACAATTAAGCAAATTAACTAAATTTAACCCCTAAAAATGTAAACTAAATTTCTAAACCTAAGATAGGACAAAAGAAAATTTTAGGAAAAAGAAAAACATTTTTTTTTAGATTAAAAGATATGACTTTTCTAAAC
>BQNB010153035.1:0-15691 GCA_026074375.1 Tanacetum coccineum
ACTTAAAAAACTAATTCCCTTGCCTCAAGGGCTTACAAAAGATTTTATAGCCAATGAGCTAGGGTTTGGTCTTGTCTTCTTATCTTCACTGGTGTGCTTCTTTGTAGACACAAAACAGCTCTTTGTGCTTGTTGTGAGTGTGTAAACACAAGCTAATCCTGGCCCTTCATACTTCTTGATGCCCACTCAATAAATCACAACCATTGATGAATTTTGAGGGATTTTGGATTGCCAACGTGGACAAGGACCATGTGGGGTGTGGGGTTTATGATTGTGAAGGGTTTGGAGTGATGTGGTGAAGTCAATGGAGCTTGAAAGGGACAGGAGGGGGGGTTATAAGTTTGGCGGGAAATCTTTGTAGAAGATATACAGTGATTTAAAAACAGGGGGTGTGGGTTTGTGGTTTTGTCAAAACTAGTCCCTCATGGTTATATTGTTTCTTGCAATTTTCGTCCTTGGTTTATGAATGTTTGGGGATTTGAAAAACCCCTTGAGGGTTATACTTGTTATATCACCACAAGTCCTTGTGGTGTATAACTTTCTAAGGTTGGCAGGAATGACCCTTGTGGTATCTCTTTGGTGAAATGGCAGTTTAAACCCTTGCAAGTATTTTCTTCTTTTCCTTCTTTAAATAAGTTAGGGACTTGGCAATTTTGGCCCCTAAACTTATTTTTCTTCACTTTTTGACTTTGGATTTGTCGTGGTTGACTTTGGTTGACTTTTTCACACTTGGGCTTTGTCTTGACTTTCTCTTTTCCATGCTTTTTCATTTTGTGTCTGGTTTTGTCGTTTTGGCTTCGTTTTTCGTCCTTTTCTTAGATATCCGTTCCTGCACAACACAATTAGCAAAACAAGAATATATTTGGTATTTTAAGTCCGTTTTTTGGTTATTTTAACTTGTTTTTAAAAGTAAAAGGTATGTGTAATTAAACACATACCACATATTTCCAAGGAAATGAATTGATTTCGAATAAGTGCCTTGATATTTTGGTTTTTTAAACCAATCTGATACATATTGAACACAATCCGTTAAACCCAAAAACCATGTTACAACTATTATGTGACCACACGAAAGCCTTGAAAGCTGCCATTTACGACATTCACAAGTGCCTGTTTGTAAGTTGACTTCACGAATATACTGATCGTTTGAAACTTGATATTGATATTCGTTAACACCTTTAACAACACATTTCGCGCTTTTCATGCTTTTTTTGCCACTTTGTGTGCTGCCCAGTCAGTTATATCGTATGTCATGTTTTCTAAAATAATACATAAACAAGAATCAATATAGCAATTGTTAATCAAAGAAAATAGTTGTAGATTAGGTGTAGAGAGAGAATAATACCAACCAGTTGTCGACGTTGATAGTACCATTGTTGCACCATCGCACGATACGTCTCCACTAACTTTAACACGGGCTCTTTTCTATATATTACACTACGAGCATTGACAGACTCCATACTATTCGATGTCATAAAATTGTAACGAACTAGTGGGAAATGCGCTCTTGACCATCTTTGAGGACCAGCTTCACAAAGCTTTTTGTATGCATCAGGCTGAACAATTTGTAGTATGTTCATGCTGGTTGCAAAGTCTTCTCGGGTATATACCTTGCATATTTTCCAGAATAAACCTTTTCTTTTTTTGTTTTTCAACGATAGGTTCATCATAAGATGACGACAACATACAACATGAAAGGCTAAAGGGAATTCATTTTCTACTGCCAAAGCTATAGCAGCATGCCTATCAGAAATGAATAGCAAATTGGGGTTATCACCAATGCATTCTTTGAGTACGGACATCCACCATGACCAACATGGACCTGTTTCCCCTTTGCATATACCAAATGCAATTGGCACAATCTGATTGTTTCCATCCATGGCCACAGCCACCAGATTTGTTCCCTTGTATAGACCCTTTAAATGCGCAACATCGATCATAAGCACAGGGCGTAGATAATTGAGGAACGTACGAATCTGAAATAAAACATTATAAACATACTTTCGTGATGTAGTATAATTATATTATTTAGAATATGTTAGCATCACTTACCGAAGCACCAATGGCAATGAATAACATCTCGAAAACTCCTTTTTCGTCTGTTTTGATACGTGTTACTGTCCCTTCGTTTTTTTGTTCTAGGTTATAACAATAATACGGGAGCATTTCAAATGCTTCGTACGGTGAACCCCTTATCTGTTGTATACCGTAGTCCTTCCCTCTCCATGCTTGTTGGTAAGATATATGTATTTTATATTCTTCCAAAATATCTTTTTGTATATCTTTCCCTCTTAAAACCCGTGACCTATCTTGTAATTTTGGAGTGAGAAGGTGAGCAATTACTTTTTTGTTTGCATTTCGATGGTTAGGATATGTTTGAGTTTTGGGACATGTGTGAATATCATCAAGATGTGTAATGTAATAGTGCTGTGTATTATCCCAAAGTCTAGCCCAAAGCTTCCAATCACATTGTTTAAACTGATAGCATTTTAAGTGACACATTTCTGGGGCTGACCTATCTACTAAAAATTAAAAACCGTCGTTTAAAGCTTTCAACCTAACAGCCAAGACTAAAGCTTCTTTATTGTCAAAATTTTGACCCTTTTTAACTTCTGATTGGTGACTATACTGCTTTTAAATCATAGGTTTTGACTTGTAAACTGGTGTATCTGGAATGTCGGGCTTAACTGACATGAACTTGTTCCATTTATGGATCTTGTTTTGGGGGTTTTCATCTACCCCATCATCAGAACCGTTTTTTTCATCTGCGTATTCGTCGTTTGATCTGAAGGAAAATAAGGATTCTGGATTTGTAAAATGAGGCTCATTTTTTTAGTTGGATTCATTCATTTGAAAATTATTTTGTCCTAAATCAAAAGATAGACCATTGTTAAAAAAAGACGTACTGTTAAAATTATTATTCAAATGAGATGAGTTTATGTCTTGATTATATGGGTCGTTGTTTTCAAAAGTTATTGATTCAAAAAAATTAAAGAACATATTTTTTTTGATTGTTTTGCCGTTCAGAAATAAACAAATGTGCAAATTCATCTTTTGAATTACAAGCACATCCAACAAAAAATTATACCTAAGCGTCGTCTGTGATATCAACAGTATAGTAAAATGACGAGAGCTTAAACGATAAATTTATTTGAGAATTTGCTTCCAAATTGAATTTATTCATCATCATTTCATGTAACATTGAGTACGTCAAATCTTCTGACATTATGGCACCTCGTTGTGTTTCATTATAATGAATTAAGCACTTGAAGTTTCTTATATTTGACGCCATATTTATTTTTCTGATTCAGTTTATGATGTTATCACCTCATGTTGGTTTGAATATATATATATATATATATATATATATATATATATATATATATATATACTAGTTGCAAAGCCCGCCCGATGGGCGGGCGCGCCTTTTGAGTATCCTTGAAAACATTTAAGTAACGGTTAATGAAGTACGCACAATGTTAAATTATAATAGAGGGAATAACAAAAAAAATACATGAATGGTAATCCGATAAGAGAAAATAAAAATTAATAAAGTGTCCATAATTACAAAGTATATAGTTTTAGTTCAAATTCGATATAAAGTTTCCTTATACACAACGTTGATCGTAGAATTGATATAATTACCATCTCTATCACAACATAAAACCTTTCAACCCTTCTTGGTCTTGACCCTCGATACAACGACATATAGTTGACCATAAGAGAAAACCAGCCTATGAAGAAACAACCCAACCTTAGACAACGTCGCCTTGACTTTTATTATTGGTCATAGCGAAGCAAATCTGAACAAAATGTTTAAAACACTTATTAAATTCAAACAATAATTAATTTTTAAAACACTTAATTCCCCCTATTTTTTAGTATTTCATATTAAAAAAAACATTAAAAAAACCATATCTATTCTCATTATATTTGTAACAAACTAAAATATCATGATCTTCCAAATGTATGTGTCAATTTGGGAATTTGGGTTGTACTCTATATCCAACATTGAATTATATAGTAAAATAAATGTCATAATAATTTAGTAGATCGCTACAATGATGAAGTGATCTAGTCCATGTCATAGAATTGTCTAGTCAATGTTTGTGTGATGTCATAATAATTTAGTAGATCGCTACAATGATGAAGTGATCTAGTCCATGTCATATAATTGTCTAGTCAATGTTTATAGTGATGATGGTATTTCATACAAAATTTACATGTTAGTTTCATTTGATTTGATTACTCACCAATTTCAGGCTATAAACATGCCTGAACAGATGCTAATCGGGGAATTTTTACCTCCATACTATATTTCCTAGCTTGAAGACTCTATTATAATATCTGGCAGTTTTAATTTTGGTAACTTCCGTATTATATATGCATGGGAGCTAGAAGTTGATGATGGTGAAGTTTCATCATACAGACAACTATTCACCATTCCATATCCAACAGAGCATGAACTCAAATTAATTGGATTTACTAAAGATAAGCAACCAATAGTTGAAGCTTCGTTCCTCCAACAATTACACCAGTCACTACAAGTGTTCAATCAAAGCTTTCAAAGTTTTTAAAACGTTGGTGTCGAAGCAAACCATGGTTCATTTTTCATTGGCCAATACAAAGAATCACTAATGCTTGTTAATGAACAAAGCATGGGAATAATATTTTAGGTTTTGTCGTTCATGTTATTATTTTATGCATATCATGTTATAACCGTGTAAGTCTTTTTTAATGATAAGTTTAAAGTATTTGCATGTTTAGTATTGTGTTAAAAATGTTTCTATTCACTTTTATATATAATGTTATTATTGATTTGATTGTTTTAATAGTTGGCATGGCCTTGTCAAATCAATATTTGGATATATTCATTAAATGTAAACACGTGTATAAACACCTTTGTTTTCATTATTGTTCCTCTATATATACCCTACGTTAATACTCAATTCACACACTTCTATTTTCAACAACATAATCCTCTAATATTTTCTTTCTTACTTGTTTACAATGTCCGACTACATGCCCTTTGATATCCAAATCAAAATCATGAAAAAATACATGTTAAGAGTTTAATCAAGTTCCGTATGGTGTCAAAATCATGGAAGTATACAATAGATAGTGACATCTTCAGCCACGAATACGGTTCTTGTCAATGTGAAATGTGTTGTTTTACTTTAAAGCATAATGCGGGTAACGAACATTTTATGTGTTTTGTAGATGGACAAATGTCCTTAAGTTTGCTAAATATAAATTTTCCACAAACATATCCAACACCAATTACCACTTCTGGGGGGTATGGTGTTTTTCATTTGGTTGTCATGTAGGGGCGATTCTTTGGAACACATGTATAAGAAAATTTTCTAGAATTGAAGTCCCTTTCATGCCTAATAGTCCAGCAATTGAAAAAATTGTTTAGGGATTCGGTGTCCGTCCTGACACGTTAGACCCAACAATACTTAATATTTCTATGCCGTTATACGGAGACGGACCATGGCATGTGTTAATGTATACTTTGAACTCGGACACATGGACAGTTCTTGGGACCGTTTGTCTCGTCTTGGTATAAGAATAAAACGATCGTGTGGAGTAGCAGTTGCAAGTAGTTGTATTTTCTAGGGTTGTTCTAAAACTTTTTTTAATGATGATGGTTCTTCATACAAACTCTATATGCTTGTTCCTTTCGATTTGATTAACCACCAAATTCATGTTTTAGACATACCTACTCAGTTAAGGAACTCACTTCCAATTCCATTCTATATTTCCAAGCTAGGAAACTCTCTTGTAATTTCAGGAAACCTCATTCATTATGAGAACCGATATATATGTGCATGGTTATTAGAAGTCGAAGCTGCTGTTGTAACATCCTGGAGAATGCTATTTGTGATTCCCTCCCAAAATATTGAAAAATTACTTGGATGTACTATGGACGATGATCCAATTGTTGAAGTTGATAGCGGCCAAGAAATGGTTCACACATTACAAGTTTATGACCGTCCGTCACAACAATTTCATAACGGTATCGAAGGTCATGGTGGATCATTCTTCATTGGCCCATACAAAGAATCACTAATTCTTCTTAATGTTTAATAACTAGCGTAGGTTTTTTTTATCTATTTAATGTTTAAGTTAACATGCTTTTTTGATTTCTTTTTATTTTGTATTTTAATTTTAGTAGATTGGTCATGTCATTGTAATATAAGTAATGAATTTTTATCATCGTATTGTCTATTAATATTGCTGTTATGTATAGTATTTTTATGTGATGTTTTTAATATATAAAATAAAAAACTCCCAACAATAAATATTCACAAAAACACCACCGCCAAAAAACTTCTCGTTGCTATAAAAGCATATATTATCCTCACAACCACCAACAGATCACACACACTATTACCATCACAACCACCAACAGATCAAACTAGTATTATGGTGTTGATGGTGTCATATGAAGCTTTTGCGTGTCGTTGTGGAGCGGGAGATGTTGTTCTACGAGAATCGTATCAACCCAAAACCCGTGGCAAACTATACTATGCGTGTCCAAAATCCAAGGTGACTATTCCTTTTTTTTGATGTATTATACAAAATATATGATTACTTGTTAATAATTGAATTTTGTAATCTTGAACAGCCTAGGCAAAATTACTATGGATGTCAATTTTTCTTATGGAAAGAAGAACGAGTTGGTCTGCTAATCAGTTCTCCTGGAGGTTCATCTACACCAAGTTTTTCTCCAGGAACTTCATCGACTCTAATTTCTTCTCCAACACCCTCCACACCTCCAATCCATTATGGGGGATCACCAAGCAATACAGAGTGCTCAAACTGCAAGCACTTGCTTGGAAGGATAAAGGTACTACATGCAACACTGGAAATGTATATGCATCCGGAACAACACACACTTAATTCAGCTTCACTACTTCACGATCTTAACAATGACATGGAAAAACTTGGTTTGGAATAGTGTGTAATTTGGAAGTGAATTTGTATGCTTCATTTGTTTTAACTGTTATGGATATTCTAATGTATTAATTTTCTGTCTCGAATAAAATGTAAGTGTTTCCTTAAAGATTACAAATTTAAACACAAGACATAACTCATTCATTGAAATAAAATAAAATATGTCATAAATTAAACACAATACCCCCCACCCCCGAATGTAAAATCATAATACGGAATTTAAGAACAATACGATGGTTTTAATCAAATACATAAATTATTTTTAACAAACAATTAAACTAAATTTGGTGTATCCATCAGTTTTTTATCCCTGATTTGTTTTTCCAACATTGTCGCCTTCAACAACAGATGATTGTTCATCTCGTAGTCTAATTCAGATTCTATTTTCAGAAAATTTTCAATCAAAGCACATTGCTCTAGTGGAATGTCTCTGCATTCCTCGTATGCTTTTCGCAATTTATCTTTAGCTGTAGATGCGTCATTAAATTTGTAGGCTAAGTTCATCATCGCTAACTGACGATCTCGATCCTTCTGAATTTGTTTTCCAACCATAGCTTTTGATTTTCATATAAGATGTTTGGAAATCGAGGCACGGCCATTAAGATTTATTATTAAAAACGTTTGTGTTTAAATTTTTTATATTTGAAGGGGTATTTATATGTTTATAAAAAGAAAAATGATGAAACCATTGTCAGAGACTTGTCAAGTAAATGATTATATGTTGTCATTGAATTGTCTAATCTGCCAGTGAATAGTAACAAACTAATACTAAATCGCGTAAATAATTCAGTGATAAAACCTTTGTTAAGGACTTGTCAACTCAATGATTATATATTGTCATTGAATTGTCTAATCTGTCAGTAAATAATGGAAAACTAGTAATACATCGCGTAAATAATTCATTGATAAAACCTTTGTCAGGGACATGTCAACTCAATGATTATATATTATCATTGAAATGTCTAATCTGTCAGTAAATAGTAAAAAACTAGTAATAAATTGCGTAAATAATTCAGTTATTAAAAACATTATCATGGTCCTTGTCCTAAATCAATGGTTTGTATACAAGTCATTGAATTGTCAATCTGTAACATAATTACAAATCATGTCATAAGATCGCTATAAATACTTAGTGATGTGCCATTAAATTATATATACTTGTCGATACATTCATTAATACAACATTATCTCAAAACATCAACATATCAATAGACACAATATTACAAAATAAATTCAAATGTGTATTACATTTTAATTTGTTTGAGGAACGCGTCATTATGTACGATGATATGACATACTCAACGTTACTTGGATTTGTTGTGAAGAGATTCAATTTATATCCTAATATCCTGTTCAATTTATCGTTTAACCTCTCTGTAATTGAAAGGGATATTATAAACGACGAGGATGTCGAATTTTTTATTGATTTGCTATAATTTCTTATTATGAAGAAATACCACATTTGTATGTTCGTCTTCCCAAAGTTAAAGCAAGGATAATACCAGGGCCAACGGGTATTCTACAGAAGGCGATGATGCGAAAAAAGCAGACGTTCAGGCAGGTGGTCATGAAAACATATTGACAACCCATGAGTATGTCAAGAAAGTAAACGAAGATGTGTCTGAAGATGATCATTTTACGGAAGGCCCATAGCTAAGCGCGATTGTGCATCTTCATGAACAAGGGGTCATTGCATCTGAATGTCTTGGCGATGTGGACAAATTTTTAAAAAAAAGGGAAGCTTGAATTAATGGTTGGCGTTGTTAAGAGTTATACGCCAAATTCGTTGGGAGACATGACAATTACATTAAAAGATCCAACAGGTACAGTGGGAGGTATGATTCATTACAATGTCTTTCAAAACGAAGTTGATGGTTACACAAAGTCTATCAAAGTCGGATTTGTTTTGATACTTCGTAATGTTTCTGTTTGTACCCCAAAACCATCACAACATTATCTTAACATTACAATCAGAAACATTATTAAAGTATTCGACAAGTTCACCCAATTTTAGTCTTTTAAATGTTTATTTTCACATTATGTCCGTTTATGTTTTTTAATCAAGTTGTATTACAACAATTATCATCGATTGTAATGTTTTTTAATGCTATGTCTGCTTATTATTGGTTTATCAAAGAAATATACAATATTTTATTTCACACAAAATGTTACAATTTCAACATACACTATATACAAAAACAAAACTAATCATAACCACATTCTCTAGTATTCTCACACCTAGATAGATAAAAACATTGACACATGTTATTTCTAATTGTCTCCTAAAACTCTTGACTATCACCCGTTACTATCGGCTTTCTATCTGAACACAAATGGGAGATTAACCAACATGTGATGACTCTACAATTTGCAAAGTTGGATTGTTGAGGAACATCTATGCCCAAACCATGATTGTATGAAATTTGAAAATAATATGGTCCCCTAGTTTCATTGAAACAACCACGCCCTTGCAAAATGTTATTAACCACGGGTGTCCAACGTTGAATTAGGTTCCATAACAAATTATTTCTTCCCTCGTTAGGCAGGGAGTCAAACACATAAACATGAGAATTGGGTAAGTCTATTACACCCGTGACCTATGATTTCCTCCAACATGTATGGGCATAAACACCTACAAAGATATAAAAAAATAAATTATGTCAAACTAAATAACTTATTAAATACTAATCATACATAAATTGTACTAAAAGTTTTAAAACGAATAAGTAACGAAATAAGTACCCAATTAACATCATTCCATGCTGGATACGGACGCGTTGACCCATCCAATGTTCCAATAGCGTGTTGGTCCGTCTCTATCAGAAAACATTGATTTTCTGAATGTACACTTATTGTATTCGTATAGGCCACTGTCCACGGGGCATTTTTAGGCCTATTCCTAATTAAGAGCTCCATCCACGAGTTCATGTGCTGATTCGAAACAAAGTAACAAAATAAATAGATGTTATTGGCTTAAAATATAAATAACTTCCGTATTAAACTTATATTAATAAACTTACCTCTCCGGACAACCAACCCACTGGAGTATTCGAATCAATGTCAGGCATACACAAATGTGGAACTAGTTGTTGCCAAAAGGTAACTGGAACTAAATAACCCTTCATATAACAATCTAAGTAAATATGATCGGGGTTATTTAAAAAATCCATGTAATTAACATAATTCTCTCGCCGCACCTAAACAACCAAGTTAATAACCAATATCAATGCACATACTTTCATGCGTTTATTTATTAATTTATATACAAGACTAGCAATTACCTTAGATATGTCCACGTTTTCATACACTAAGTAATTACCAATGAATTGGCCACCCAAAAACATAACGTCATCGCCTCCTTCATTGTCATCATCTAAAGCATTCCCAAGATTCAAAGGTGATAAATTAGACTTCTTGACATTTTTCTTAGTTTTATTACCACGTTGCTTGGGTAAAACTGTAGAGGGAGGTTGTTCCATGAATGGACTCCGCTTATAAATGCTCGTTGTTCCCTCTTTCCTAGATTCTGTATATTCTAAAAAACAACAATTAATAAACATTTATTACTTCATGATGGTTAGTACCATATAATCATATTCGTATATAAATTTAGCATTACCTGGTCAAATAAGCCAGCAGCATCATGATGCCTCCCAATAGGGGGTTGCAAATTTGGATTACCCATATGAGATGGGATCGGACTTTGCCAATTATAAGTACCAGGATGCGAGGGGATAGCGGGTTGCCAATAGGGAGTGGCCGAATGCGCCGGCATCTGCCTTTACCAATTTGATGAACCAGGTTGCGACGGCATTGGGGTTTGCCAATTTGTTGGCGTACCGATATTGAAGAAGGAGCTGCTATTTGGATGTGTCTGGAATGATGAGGGACCACCCTGTGGACACCCATAAAATACAAAGTTAAATTATTTACTTACTTTTCCTTATATTAAATGCACAAAAATTATACATGCGTGCTTGGGAATTCACTTAAATCGCTTATCCCATAATGTTGGCTGACAATGATCGGTCCTTTATTTGCTTGTCGCACCGGCTCAACATTCATATCCTCCCTAAATTTACGCACGTTTTCATACGTTTCTTGATGATCAGCTTCTTTTTTTCTAATTTCCTCAATATCTCTTTTTTGTTTTTCAAGATCTATTTTTTGTTCCTCAAATTGTCGATAGAATTCTGAGGGAACTTCATACATATTTTGACGGTTTAAATGACGAGGTACTCGTTCAGCTTGACCAATACCGCCGTCAAAGTATGCCCTACTAGAAATCCACCAGTCCGATCGAGCCTCGGTCTCGTCTGGTGTCAATCTTGCATCAGGCATATTTCCCTTAAAAAGAAAATAAGGAAATTAATTATGAATTAAATAACATAATCAACTTAATAAACTATAAAATTAAATCAAACTCACATGAAAAAAACCATGAACCATGGTTCCCATAAACTTCCCTTTTTTTTCCAAGCAGCAACTCTAGGATACCGATTGTAACGATTATAATATTTAGTCGCCGTTACTCGAAAAGACTCCAAAATCCACAAAAAAGACATTGCTTCAATTATTTTACGTTATACATATAACTTAAATGCCAATTAAATATTATAAACTAAATTATGACATACCTTGAATGCCCAAGTATATCTAAATATCGAATACGATTTCTTATCAATTTTAGTTGTGGGCTGAGTGGCATATAATTTCGGCCAACGTCTAATGTTTGCATTCTTGAGTTGGGAGTACAATGCCGGCCACACATACGAACCCCAAGGATAGTTGTCCCAACCTACTCTATCATTTGCTAACCTTAACATCCAGTCAGGGATCCTACGTTTACCCTCCACACATAATAAAACAAACTGCAAGATGCCTAGACAACAAAGGATAACAGCATCATCGTCGTGTAATCTATCAAACAACTTTCAATGATTCTGAATACCATATTGCCTGTAATATGTTCCCCATCTAAAGATGACGGAAACACTCTCCTCTCTCCTAAATTGTATTTTAATATTATCAGTTATATAGTAATACAAAGGGACATTTTCATTTTCATCACCTTCTACCTCAAGTTGTTGACCTAACATGAAATGTATATAGATACAATTCTCTGTCCAATCATTTTTATCTAATACCCAACCAAAACAAGATTGCCGAAATAGTGCTTCCCGTTTAGTGCCACTAATTTTTTTCTCTAACTATTTTAAGCAACCTTAACTTCTACAAGTAACAAGAACACGGGGTACCAAAATTAACAAATAAATAAATAATTACTACACATACAAACATCAAAAAATAAAATAGTGGATAATTTAAAATATAAAGATTATACCTCGTAACCGGTCAAATCAGTCGTATAATAAACAACACGAAGTCAACAACAAAACTCTTTTTTTTAACAGCGATTTTATTATACTAACGAAAACTAGCAAGGAGCTAGAATTACAAAGAAATCATATTAGAATTTTTAAGCCAATCGTCCCAACTGAACGAGACTTTGCATCTAAACTTACACCAATAATAAGATCTAGAAACAACGTCGTCAAAGATAATCGCCTTCAATGGTTTTTTATCCTCAAAGAGAAGCTTGTTGCGAAACGTCCATACGTGCCACCAAACAACATAAAACACGCCTTCGATCATCAGCTTTGATTTAGACTTAAGACGTAACGAATTCATCCAGTTAACCCACTCAACATATGAGTTAACATCAATGTGCATAATATCCCACCAGGAGCAAACTTTGCGCACTATTTGTCTAACCAAACTACAACTAAAGAACACATGTCTCATAGACTCAACCCCACACTCACATATAGGACATAGGATATAATCAATATCAATACCTCTACGAGAAATATTGAACCTTGTCGGAAGAGCTTCAATCTTTATTTTCCAGGCAAGGATATTCACGTTAATAGGGACACATTTGTTCCAAAGAGTCTTAGTATCCATTGTTGAAAGTCGATTGTCATCAATTATCTTCCGAATAGATGCGACAGAAAACTCCCTCGAACCTTCTAACGACCAAACCCACCTGTCAAAATAAGGCATAAGAGAAACCGATTGCAACATATCAGATAACTCATTGAATTGAACCTGTTCGGCACTTCCTCTAATTCTACGACGAAGAGAATTTTCCAACCTGGAATCACTTATTTTAGAATTAACGGTCACTTCTTTTACAGTTTCTAAAGCATAAATACATGGAAAAGAATACTTCAGAACTTTACCACCAATCTAATTATCATCCCAGAAGGTCGTTGATTCTCCATTTCCCAATTTAATCCGGATATAATCGAGGACTTTAACACCTTCATTACCTAAAATCCTCACTTCATTTACAATATTCCTCCAACAAGACCTGCTACCAACTTTAGAAACCTTTCCTACCTGTCCGTCGTCGCCATAAATAGCTCTAATCACTCTCGCCCATAGAGATTCTTTTTGAGAATAAAACCTCCAAACCCATTTCATCATAAGAACTCTATTTAAAGCATAAAGACTTGAAACCCCGAAACCTCCTTTCGCTTTAGAAGCCAACACACTTTTCCATTTATATTATTATTATTAGTATTATTATTACGAGCAATAATTAAAAAAATTCATACGAATCAAATTAAAAAAAAAATCTTTTTATAAAAAGAATTATAAAACAAAAATTTATATTTTTTTATTTCGGTTTCAGTTTACGAGCAATAATAAAAAAATCTTTGAAATTTTTTTTTTAATTTTTTTTATTTCGTTTTCAGTTTACGAGCAATAATAAAAACAAAATTTTAAATTTTTTTTATTTTGGTTTCAGTTTACGAGCAATAATAAAAAAAAATCTTAAATTTTTTTTAAGTTTTTTTTTATTTTGGTTTAAGTTTACTAGCAATAATAAAAAAATTAATTTTTTTTATTTCGGTTTCAGTTTACTAGCAATAATAAAAAAATTAATTTTTTTTATTTCGGTTTCAGTTTACGAGCAATAATAAAAAAAAAGTAAAATTTTTTTTATTTTGGTTTCAGTTTACGAGCAATAATAAAAAAAAATCTTAAATTTTTAAATTTTTTTATTTATTTTGGTTTAAGTTTACTAGCAATAATAAAAAAATTAATTTTTTTTATTTCGGTTTCAGTTTACTAGCAATAATAAAAAAATTAATTTTTTTTATTTCGGTTTCAGTTTACGAGCAATAATAAAAAAAAAGTAAATTTTTTTTAATTCGGTTTCAGTTTATGAGCAATAATAAAAAAATTAAATTTTTTTATTTCGGTTTCAGTTTACGAGAAGAAAAATAATAAGTCGCGGTGTTTTTTAAAAAATTTTAAAAATTGCTCGAACTGAAATCGAAGTAAAAAATTTTAAAATTTTTAATTTTTTTTATTATTGCTCGTAAACTGAAACCGAAATAAAAAAAATTAAAATTTTTTAAAATAAGAAATAATAATAATAATAAGAAAAAATTACACGTTTCGTCCCTATGGTGGTGACAGGAGCAAAAGACCAAAATACCCTTTTGATAATTAGACTTAACGAGAAAAGTTAACGACCATCCAAAATAGGGACGGCCAGCGTTACCAGTTTCAAAATTAGGGACGACTGGTGTATTTAAAATAAAATAGGGACGAAACGTGATTTTTAAATAAACCTTAGGGACGAAACATATAATTTTTTCTTAAATTTTCTGACGGGTTACTTTTTAGTCAACAAAGATTGCTTAATTTCGTCGGGTGACAAAATCAAGCTATTATAGTGTAGTACAATTTAGCATCTGTTAAATACTACTAGCATAAAGAGCTATGCGATTTGCCAGATGCTAAATTTAGCTATATACGCACAAAAATTTAGCATAACTCTTTTAAGAGATACTTTGATACGTATATAGCTAAGGTGTAATAATGTATATAGCTAAGGTGTAATAATCAAATAATGTATATAAGTCTACTAAAAATAATCTCATAGCTCTTTATAAATCACAAAAAGTAAAACAATCTCTACATCTCTACACTATATAATAGAGGAGATCATGACATATCATTACCACCTTATCGCTCAGTCAATGATGACTCATCGATAACATGCATCATATAGATAACTTCTGAAAATACAATTCGAATATTTATGATGACATATTATTGAACTTATCAAGTGACTAGATTTTTTATTTTACCTACAATTTAAGATTATCATATCATGATGACATATTTTAAATATTGAACTTATCAAGTGACTAGATTTTTTATTTTACCTACAATTTAGGGATATCATATCATCTAAAATTATCCCATAGTATCTACAAACATCACAAACAAATCGTTCAATGACCACTTGCATGTGCATCACTGTATTTAGTTAGTACGCGATAAAAGAATGAGCACGGGATCTCGAAAGATATTTATTGATCGAGTATAGAGGATGAGGCAGAAACAAAAGAAACAATGTAAATAGAGGAATAAATGGTGGAAAACCAAAGCCTTAATGGCGCTATGACGTGCTTTTTAGAACCCTGCATGCAATACAAAAGACTAATAGAGATAACGTATTACGTAAAATAAAATTATGTACAGAATATTACGAAAATAGCCCGCCCGTTGGGCGGGTTAGAGGACTAGTCTTTTATATAATAAAATAATTACATTATTTCGGAGTTTTTTTTATCAAATTGAATCTTATGAGGAAAAATTGGACCAGTCAAAACGCTTGATTTTGCCACGTAGGTAAAATCGTGCG
>BQNB010153036.1:0-13486 GCA_026074375.1 Tanacetum coccineum
ATAATTCTCATAGAATCATCACCGTCAACACGGTACAAAATCTGAATAAATTGACAAACGTCAAATAGTCAAAGGACTAAAAATGAAATATTCAGAACACCAAAAAGGGCAAAGGTTACATTATACCCCCTTAAAAGAATTTCGACACAGAAATTCAGCTACTAACATCACTAAACAAATTCGGTTACTTCAATTTCATTTGATCCTCACATTCCCACGCGAATTTAGGACTACGTTTCGAATTCCACTGAACCTTGATGATGGCAATCCTACTACGCTTCAGCTTCCTAAACTCTCTCTCTAAAATTTCCACAGGCTCTTCTACAAAATTCAACTTAGCATCAACTTGGATCTCATCCAAAGGAACTTGTAGTATTGGATAAGCCAAACACTTCTTAAGGTTCGACACGTAGAACGTGTCATGAACACCATTCAACTCCTCATGCAAATCTAACCGATAAGCCACGGGGCCTACTTTCTTAACAATCTCAAAAGGTCCAACAAATCTAGGTGCTAATTTCCCCTTATTCCCAAAGCATAGCACACCTTTCCAAAGCGACACTTTGAGCAAGACATAATGACCTACACTAAACTCTAGAGGCTTCCTCCTCTTATCAGCATAACTTTTTTGACGATCACGCGCAGCCTTAAGTCTATCCTTAATCTGCGAGATCTTCTTAGTAGTCTCTTGCACTAACTTAGATCTATTAACCGACCTTCTCCAACCTCAGCCCACATAATTGGCGAACGACATTTTCTACCATACAACGCCTAGAACGGAGCACATCTCACACTAGAATGATAACTATTGTTATATGAAAACTCAACCAACAGAAGATGAACATTTCAACTTCCTCCGAAGTCTAGGACGCACGCTCTAAGCATGTCTTCCAAAGTCTGAATAGTACGATCACTCTGACCATCGGTCTGAGGGTGATAAACTGTACTCAAGTCTAAACGAGTTCCTAATGCCTCTTGCATTCACTGCTAAAAACTTGACGTGAAACGACTATCACGATCTGATATGATCGAGATCGACACACCATGTCTAGCAACTATCTCATTCAAATATAATCTAGCCATTCTATCCATCATATATTCCTCACGCATAGGTAGAAAATGAGCAGACTTAGTCAATCCGTCTATAATGACCCAGATTGTATCATGCACACTACTAGTCCTAGGCAACTTAGTCACAAAATCCATAAATATTCCTTCCCATTTCCATAAGGGGATATTAGGTTGCTGGAGCAAGCCAGATGGCCTTTGATGCTCAGCCTTAACCTTTAAACAAGTCAAACACTTACTAACATACTCATATATGTCCTTTTTCATTCCAGGCCACCAATACCTATCTCTTAAATCGTAGTACATCTTATCCGCTCCTGGGTGTACAGAGTACTTCGAGGTATGAGCTTCATCCATCATTAGGGTTCTTACATCACCCTTCAAAGGTACCCATATTCGATCCAAGTAGTACAAAGTCCCATCACTTCTTTGTTCTATCATCTCATCCAAACCTTTCTGCAATCCCGCAGATTCATCCACAGCCTCTCTCTGAGCCGTCAGTATCATATCCTTGATACTCGACTGAAGGATCATATTCATAGTTCTAACTCTCTTAGGCTTTACTCTTTCCTTCCTACTTCGAGCATCAGCCACCACATTCTCCTTACCAGGATGGTAGCGAATTTCATAGTCATAATCACTAAACAACTCTATCTAGTGACGCTATCGCATATTCAAATCTTTCTGACTAAAGATATGCTGAAGACTCTTATGATCTGTATAAATGACACTCTTTGTCCCATACAGATAATATCTCCAAATATCAAGGGCAAACACAACTGCTCCTAATTCCAAATCATGGGTCATGTAGTTCGTCTCATGAATTCAAAATGCCTAGACGCACTTAGTACTATCCACTTAACTCTTTGAATTAACACAAGCTATAGTCATATCCCTGACGCATCACAATATGCCACAAAATCTTCTGGTCTATTGGGGAGAGCTAGAACAAGCATATTACACAACTTATCCTTCAATGTCTGAAATGCCAATTCCTGTTCCTCACCCTAATCAAAGGTCTTACTTTTCTGAGTCAAGATAGTAAGAGACTTAGCTATCTTAGAAAAGTTCTCAATGAATCTACGGTAATACCCAGCCAATCCTAAGAATTAACGAACCTCGGTCGGAGTTCTAGGGGCTTTCCATATTATTTACAAACTCAATCTTACTCGGTCACAAATGATTTCCATACCATTTATCACTAAGAGATCCAAGAAACTGCCCTTCTCTTAGCCAGAATTAACACTTAAAAACTTAACATACAGTTTCTCCTTTTTGGAGCTGTTCGAAAAGACTAACCTTAAAATGTCTCATACGTGTCCTCTTGAGTATTAGAGTAGATTAAGATATCGTCTATAAACACTATCACAAACTTATCAAATCGGCCTACACACGCTATTCATCAAATCAATAAATTGGTTGGTGCCATTAAGTAGACCAAAGGGCATTACAGTGAACTCAATATGTCCTAACGAGTACTAAACGCAGTCTTTGAGTATGGTCATCCTAGTGCAACTCTCAGTTGATGGTATCCAGACCTAAGATCTATCTTTGAGAAAAACTGCGACCCTTGCAGTTGATCAAATAGATCATCAATTCTAGGAAGCGGATAACGATTCTTAACAGTCAACCTGGTCAATTCTCTATAATCAATGCACACCCTAAAAGAACCATCCTTTTTCTTAACGAACAATACTGGCGCTCCCCAAGTCGATGAGCTTGGTCGAATGAAACCCTTGCCTTGGAGTTCCTTGAGTTGTCCCGACAACTCCTCCAATTCAGAAGGTGCCAAACGATAAGGAGACTTTGCTACAGGCGTTGCTCCGAGGATTAACTCAATCTAAAACTCAATTTCTCGCATAGGCGGTAATCCAGATAGATCATCCGGGAATACCCCAGGAAAATCTCTTACCACAACAATCTCTTCCTGTTTCTTATCACTAGCCTTAGCACTCATCAACAGTCTCGCTTTCTCTTCCGGTCTCTCTCCTACTACTCTAAGTACCTTGCCATCCGGTAGTGGTATCCTTACTACCTTCTCATTACAAATTATTTCAGTCTTATAGTTAGACAACCAGTTCATACCTATAATCACGTCAAAACTCCTATGTCCAAAAGGTATCAAATCGATGTCAAAGATATGACCCTCGATTTCTAGTTTGCAACCCTTAATAACTTTATCAATCTCTACTAGCTGCTCGCTAGCTATCTCAATCTCATATCTGAAACCTAAGTCACTGGGCTCTAAGCCTAACAGAGGTATAAAAGTAGTAGAAACAAAACTATAGTCGGCACCAGAGTCAAATAAGGTAGTGGCAAAATGATTGTTCCAAGTAAACGTACCCGTCAAAATGTCTGGATCCTAGCAAGCTTCCTCTGCTTCCAACATGAATGCCCTACCCCTAGCCTGGGTCCCTTGGTTTCCATGACCCTGAACCCCGCTATTAGCAACAACTTGATTTGGACGATTTTCTTCCAGGCCTCGTGCCCTATTCAATCTAGGACAAGCTGACCTGACATGGTCGGTACTCCCACACTCATAACATGCCCTAACAGTTGGGTTTCTAGCATTGACAGGATTCACATTCCTCGGCACACCTCTACAATCCCTTGCCAAATGTCACGGGCGGTTACAGTTGAAGCATGTGCGACAAGGTCAACCGGGTACATGGTAGGAGTTGCAGGTGGTACACTTGGGCCAAGTACCCGTATTCTTTCTTCCTACAGTGAGTGGTAGCAAAAACATTCCCTGTCCTAGTCCTCTTATTATCATCCCTTCCACTCCTATCCATGATAGGTTCCCCTACATTTCCTCTTTTCTCAACCTTCTTAATTGATCCATTTCTCATAGCCTCATCAGTCAGTGCACTAGAAATCTACACTGCCTTCTATATAGTCTTTGGCTTTGTTGCTGCCACCATCTCGCGGATTTGTGGAGCAAGGCCATACACATACCTCTCAATCATCCTACTCTCAGGAGTTATCAAATGTGGAACTAACCTAGCCAACTCATGAAACCCTATCTGTTATACGCTGCATGGCCCTGCCCCCGACCATGGCGTGATTACACAACTCAGATTCCAACTTTTGCATCTCATGACTCAGGATAAAACTTTGTATCATCAATAAACTTAAGTCATTCCATGACATATAATAGCAACTTCGAGCCTTAGGTACGATCTGAGATTTCCACCACAGTTAAATCACATACCATAATGAACCAGCAGTGTATTTGACTTTTTGTGTCAATACTAAAACCACTATTTCATGCCACAGATTCCATATATTTTATCGATCCACGAGTAAGAACTAAGCACACACATCCAATTACCATCAATATTTCTTAGGGTTACAGCTAAGAACTCCTTATATGAAAACAACTACCCAGTTGACATTTACTAACAACATTCCTTTATTTGTTTTCCTGAACGTTCTCATTAACCACATTACCATTTTGATTTCCAACATTTCTTTGGTTACTAACCTGAGCCATCATGGCGGGTAAAAGGTTATGCAATTGTTGGGTAATGATCATTGAGAAGTCTGGTGCACCCCCATTGGCTCTCTCTACATTCCCATTGACTCCCTTTACACCCCCATTAGCTCTCATACCCTGGTCATTTCCTTGACCATTCAATTCATCAACACGCTCATCATTACCTTCCCTAGGTCTTCTACCCCTTCACACTACTAACCCGTTCACCCGTTCTTTTTTTTTTTTCCTCAACTCCTAGTGATTCGGCAGCAGGCCGATCAAAACACTTCGGGTCCTTATCTTGGCAAGCATAATCTATACGAGGCGAGAACTATGGGCACGTTGGTAAGTGGGAAGTACTTATATCATAATACTCCTACTATATATTTAATATTTATATATATATATATACTTATATATATACCTACTATATATATACTATTATATAATATATTATATATTTTTATATTCTATATATATATATATATATATATATATATATATATATATATATATATATATATAGAATATCTTACTATATATACTGATATACACATAACACCACCCTACGGTGTCAACATCGATTTGTGTGAACCACAATACCAAGTATGAGTGAGTTGTGATACGCTTATAATTACATTGGCCACTGTACTTATATTCGCATCCTTTCCCATTCATATTCAATATTGAGCCCACACATTTCAATGACTGACATAACTAAAGCACCAATGTTCCATGAACTCACAAGGCACACAAAAGCGGGAACAACCGCGCACATATGATCTGATCGCGAAAAAACGACGGATCTGTAGGATTAGTATTAGGCCAATCCACCTAGTTCTTTATAACCTTGGCTCTTATTACCAATCTGTCACACCCTGAAATCCACAATCTCTTACAATTATTCTAACGCCCTCACAGGGGACCAAAATCCAAACTTATTCCATAACATCCAAAACTAGAATCAAAATAACAAGCAAGCAAGACTTCAAACGAAATTTCCAATAGGGAGATAATCTAAGCATGTTATCAATCACCAAACTATTTCTTCTTCACTTCACATGAAAATGATACTCAAAAACGTCAACAATAATGTTGGTGAGCTCGTAGGTTTGACCTTAAACCTAAACGTTGTGCCAATACTTCCACAGTGGACAATAGTGCTACATGACAGTGAATATATGCAAACAAATCTAGCATCAAACGCTACCAATAACAATGTCATTACGCACCTAAAGGGCACCTACCAGATGGATGTCTAAAAATTAGGGCAGGGATACCACACAACAAACCTGGGTAGGCGTACCCATTCGCTCCAATAATCACACAAATACTGGGTAGGCGTACCCATCCGATCCAATAATCTCACAAACACTGGGTAGGCGTACCCATCCGATCCAAACAATCATGCATCACATAATATTCACATAGCAGTCATAAGCACATAACTTGTCCCAAAAAACAAAACCACATTTCGCACAGATCAATTCAAAATATTTCAAAACACATTTGCGTATCATTTTCCCCCACGGAAGACAACCAGTAAAAGTAGGGGATCGGAACTCACCTCAACAAGTCTTTAGTCTACCCAATCTAATCCACAAGCAAAATGCAACCATACGACGCAACGACCTAGTCCAGTTAATGTCCCAATTTAATCATCTAATTCCAATACAATCTTTACGTTTGATGCATACAGTTTAGACACGTTGTACAATTTCCCAAAACAGTTTTTAGTGGTGTGATGGTTGACGACTTTGCTCCACAATCATATCATTCATTCTCCGATAATACATACTTTACTATTTTAGCGTAAAATAGATAAGTAATTATAATAAATATTTATAATTAATTAATTTATAAATTACTATCTCGACAAATCATTCGATAAACCTTAGCCCTTCAAAATAATAGTATGCGGTTTTGAAATCGAAAACGTTTAACATAAATATAAACACTTTAAAGAAGTTTCGAGAAAAATTGTATTTTTCGTCTTTTAGTGAATTTATTAAATAAATAAAATAATTAAATATTATTTTATTATTTAAAAATCAAAAATCATGTTTTTAAGAAAATTTCTAAGTATAAACATTTTACGAAATTTTGACATGACTCGTACGTTTACACAACGTTTTTCAAGGTTTCAAACCTTATTTTCAACATTTTTCACAAATTCGACACTTTACGACAAAATTCCAAAATCTCCATCGTTAACGCTTACCAACACGTTTTCTCTAAAAAAAATTGTGTTTCTTGTTTGTTTTGTGTTCGGCCGGATATACACACACACACAAGTGTATGTGTTTTTTTTAAATGAAAAATGATGAGGAAATGATCTTAGTGGAAGCATATTTGTTTACAAATGGGACAATCTTGCTAAAAAGCCATGTTGTTCCCTTCTCTTGCTATGACCGGTCAAGGGATCCTAGGGAGTCCCAAGCCTTTTTTCATGTCGGGATCACTTAAATGCTCGTAAAACTCAACCGTAAAATTTACCCCAAAGTTAATTAGCATTTTTATTCACTTTAAAAATACTTTTCCATTAACCTAGAGTATTCACATGATATATTTTCACTTTACACCCTTTAAAACTCTATTTGGACATTAACGGACGTGTCGGACTTGCTTTTCGGCATTTCTCAAAATCCACGGGTCAAACCACCCGGAATACAAATAACACAATAATACCTTCCAAAAGGGATTATTAATCACAATACACCTCAAATCATCACATATCTCATAAAAATTACCACCGTCAACACGGTACAAATATGAATAAACTGACCAAAGTCAAATAGTCAAAGGACTATAAATGGAATATTCAGAACACAAAAAGGGCAAAGGTTACAGCAACTGTTTAGGAAACACATGCGTACCATGAATCGTTATTTCATAACTTAGTTGCTGAAGTTGAGAAGGTCAACTCGGTCAATCGCAAAATGAAAGAAACAAATGCTGAATTGACCACTGAGCTTGCTAGATATAAAAATCAAGTAAAGTGTTTTGAAATTAGTCAAGAAAAATATGACAAACTTGAAAGGTGTTATCAAAAGTCTATTTATCAAGAGCAGTGTCTTACTAAAAAGATAAATTCACTTCACTTAAGTTCATGTAAACAAATAACGGCTTTGAATGAGGAAATTTCAAATCTAAGTAAACAGCTTTCAAAGGAAAAGTCAACCGTTTCTTCTCTTCAAGAAGAAAAGAAAATGTTGAAGTCTGATTTCAAAATACATGAAGACGAGCTTCTTGATAAACAAATTCAACTTACGAATAAGATAAAGGAATTAGATAATATTTTGGTCAAAACGGGTCAATCAATTCAAACGATGCACATGCTTTCACCTAAGCCAGACTCGTTTTACCACACCGAATAGAAAATGGCTTTGGGTTATCAAAATCTTTTTTATCTCAAGCAAGCTCAGCAGAAACAATAGAGTTTGTATAATGGCAAAGTTCTATTAGAGAAGCATGATCCTCCTGCTGTGTATGATTCGGAGGAGACACTGGAACTTGCTCATGAGAGTCGCTTAAAAATGAAACAATTAAACAAAGAAATAAAACCAACAAATTATACAAAGATTAATCATCTTTCGAGGGTTTTTGTTTCCCAAACGGCCAAGTCACATGAAGAGTTGTATTTTTCAAATACTTCCAAAATTGCCAATGTTTCTAAATCAATTTCAATACCAAATGAAGAGTTTTCGGATGATACTACACCAAGTGTTAAACAAAAATTTCTAAATGAGGTAAAAAGCACCATTGTGACTCTTCAACGTGTTATCAAACAAAAAATGACTTTAGATATACACAATTGGTCGTCTTCTATTCACCAAGAGATTTACAAAATTATAAAAGATGACATTTTCCCTATCGTTAACCAAGTTGATGCTAGAGTGCAAAATTTTGAAATACAATTTTTGAAAGAAGCAGCCAAATTTATTCGAGACTTCCAATCTCTTGCAAAAGAAGCTGATGAATCTCTTGCTAAGCACAAGGCATTAGAATGGGAAATTGAGCATCTCTTACAGAGAGCCAGGGGTTATCAGTCTGGATCCATTTAATTATAAATACATTTTCATTCTTTATTATATATTTTATTAATAGTAATAATCAAAATTTTTAACACATAATTTTAATTTTTTTTTAAGAAATATCCATTTTTTTTAAATTCTTTTATTTAATATTATGTCTATTAAACCCCCTCAATTGTGCATACTTCCTCAAACTAATTTCTATTTATGCAAAATAATTCTGTTATAGATACATCAAATCTCCAAACTGAGCTTGAACGTACGAAAGAACGTTTTGAAAATTGTATCATTAAAAAGGAGAAATGAGTATGCTAAACTTTGGAATGATTGGTCAAAAATGTGAAGAATGCATTATCACAATGATAAAATTTTTTCCTTGACGATAAACGCTTATAATGAACAATGCAACAAAGATTTGACGGTTGCCTAAGCATCAGTTGGAGATCAAAAGGGTAAAAGTCAGGATACTCCATGTGTATCAGATACCCTTGATCCTTTACCTCGGAAACTTGAAAATGAGAGTGTAGAATTAGAGTTTTAGGTTCAGAATTATGAAAAAGAAATGTTCTTTCTTAAGACTTTGCAATACAAGAACCTGTTTGATACTCTATAAATGTGAACGAGCTCAAACAAACATTATAATTAACTCTTTGCAGAAACAAATATTACCTTGAAACGTTTATGAAAATGCTAAGCTAAGATCCCAGTTATTCGATAAGGTTTCTGAACAAAAGGACACCACCAAAGGTACGAGTACGAATACTAAATTTGCAAATCAATCAACCGAGAGGAAACCGTTTTTGCAATCTTTAAGAAACATGTTTGTTGTAAGACAACCAAATGCATTTCAATCTAAACATCCAAATTTTTCCAAAACTCGGGTTCCTCAAAAGGTCGATAAGACGAATGATTTATCAAATCCAGTCACTTCAAACTCGGTACCCACCACCAAAGAATCAAAGGTTTTAGAAAATGATAAAGTGGTTGCCCCTTGAATGTTTAGGATTAATCCGTTTAAGAACTCTAAGGAAGAAAAGTATGTGCCTAACAAACCTATTAAAGCAAACGTTAGGACAAATCCGATCACTGTTCCACAACCTCATGTCATCACTAAGAAAGTTGTTAATTCTGACTCAAATAGTTTCTATTCTACAGGAGTAGACATCACTACTATGACAACCTAGGAGCAATACAAAGAATGATAGGGTCCTTTCTACGTCTAAGAGTAGTCGCATCAAGAATAAAGAAGTTGAAGTAGAAGAACATCCTAGGAATTTACTGCTTTCTAAGAATAAGAAACATATGTCATCTGAATGTAATAACGTTAATCTGAAATTGTTTCTGCTATGTGTAAGCAATGTTTAATTACTGCAAATCATGATGTGTGTGTGCTTAATTATGTGAATGGCATGAATTCTTGTGGTAAGAAACAAAAGGCAAATGTCTCTAATATTGCAAATCAAACGAAAGATATGCCATAGGTCAAGAAACCCAAGAAGGTAAGGTTATCCAAAAGACTTGCTTCACCTAAGCCTAGTAAACCTAGCATGTGCCTTAGGTGGTCACCAACTGGAAGAATTTCTTACCCTCGTGTGGAAATTAATTTGATCCTGTGCACTCTGAATGTAAGTTGGCACCTCTGTGTGTAATGCATGTACCTCTAACCCTCAGGAACCTACAATCAGACGGTTTCTAAATTTCACCTTTTCTCTTGGCAGGTTATCCAAATATATTTATGGTGCATCGACTCGGGTTTTTCCAAGCATATGACCGGGAATCTAAAGCTTCTCGTCAATTTCGTCTGGATGCTTTTGGGAACCGTTTACTTTAGAAATGATCATGTAGTTGCAATTATGGGTTTTAATGATCTTCAATGGGGAAATATTTTAATCATCAGGGTTTATTTCATTGAGGGCTTAGGGCACAACCTGTTCTCGGTTGGGCAGTTTTGTAATTCAGATCTAGAGATCGCTTTTAGAAGAAACACATATTTCGTCAGAAATCTCGAAGGAGTTGATTTGTTAAAAGGAAATCGCACAACAAACCTTTACACCATAAATCTCCATGATATGGCCTCTGCATCTTCAATTTGCCTTATGGCTCGGGCCACGTCTACCAAATCATGGTTATGGCACCAACGGTTATCCCACCTCAACTTTAACACCATAAATGATCTTGCCAGAAACGATCTTGTCACCGGTCTTCCAAAGTTCAAATATCATAAAGAACATCTTTATCCCTCATGTGAGTAAGGAAAAAGCCAAAAGGTATCTCACCCACCCAAACCTATTCTAAATTTCTAAGCAGAGGTTACACCTTCTTCATATGGATTTGTGTGGTCCAATGAGAATTACAAGCATAAATAGGAAGCAGTACGTCCTAGTGATTATGGATGACTAGTCTCGTTATACTTGGGTACTCTTCCTACAATCAAAAGACGAAGCATCAGAGGAGATTAAAATCTTTCTCAAGAAAATTATAGTTCTACTACAAGCACCAGTCATTATTGTAAGAACCGACAATGGCACAGAATTCAAGAACCAAGTGCTTCAAGAATACTTTAATAGTGTTGGCATCTCTCACCAAGCATCTTCTATCCGTACCCCTCAACAAAACGGAGTAGTGGAACGAAGAAACCGCATGCTAGTGGAGGCTGCTAGAACAATGTTGATTTTCTCTCGTGCACCGTTATTCTTATGGGCTGAAGCGATTGCTACTGCGTGCTACACTCAAAACCGCTCCATCATTCACCGTCAATTTAAAAAAACACCATACGAGCTCATTAATGGCAGAAAACCATATATCTCCTTTCTACATGTATTTGGGGCTCTCTGTTATCCCAAGAATGATCGTGAAGATATTAGGAAGCTTGGTGCAAAAGGTGATATTGGCTTTTTCATTGGGTATTCTGCTGATTCCTGTGCTTATAGAGTTTACAACCGAAGGACAAAGAAAATCATAGAGACAATGAATGTGACATTTGATGAGCTTTCAGCGATGGCTTTTGAACAAAGCAGTTCAAAACCCAGGCTTCATGGCATGACTTCTGGACAAATCAGTTCAGGACTCGATCTTACTTATGCTCCGTCAACAATAACAACTCAACAACCAACTGAAGGTGAATTGGATTTACTGTTCGAAGCTATGTATGATGATTATATTGGTGGTCAACCATTAACTGCTCCAAGAACTACCCGGCTGCTCAAGCACCTCCAGTTCATCAGACTCTAACGGCATCTACAACAATAGCAGACACCACACCGACACCAACAAATTCATCCTCTCAAGCTACCAATATTCCAAACTCTTCATAGGATGTTGACGAGCTCGAAACTCAACAATAACATGTTCAGCAACAAGAAAATCAAGCTCCACTCCAACCCGAAATAGTTGCTGATAATTTTCCGAATGCTATGTTCGATGACAATACATTTGTTAATCCTTTTGCTATTCTATCCACAAGTGATGCTGAATCATCATCTTCACAATATGTGGATTCGTCGAACATGCATACATTTTATCAACCTTACCCTTACGAATTTCAGTGGACTAAGAATCACCCTCTAGAACAAGTGATAGGAGAACCCTCACGACCAGTTTTGACTAGGAATCAACTCTGATCCGATGGTGACATGTGCATGTATGCATTAACGGTAAGCACTATGGAACCAAAGAATGTCAAAGAGGCTATGACCGACCCTGCATGGATTGAATCAATGCAAGAAGAGCTTCTCCAGTTTAAAAGGCTTGATGTATGGGTGTTAGTTCCTGCTCCAGATAACATCAAACCCCTTACTTTGAAATGGTTATTCAAGAACAAGCATGATGAAGAGAACACGGTCATCCGAAACAAGTCTCGTCTGGTTGTGAGAGGGTACCGCCAAGAGGAAGGAATAGATTTCGAAGAATCCTTCGCTCCGGTTGCTAGAATGGAAGCTATCAGGATATTTTTGGCATATGTTGCACACAAATCGACTGTGTTTCAAATGGACGTGAAAACTGCATTCTTGCATGGTACATTAAAAGAAAATGTGTATGTGTGTCAACCTGAAGGTTTCATCGATGCTGATCATCCAATCCATGTCTACAAGTTAAAGAAGGCACTATATGGGTTAAAGCAAGCACCAAGGGGATGGTACGACGAATTGTCAACGCTTCTCCTACAGAATCACTTCTTCAAAGGCACCATTGATCCAACGTTGTTTATAAGGCGCTTCGACGAAGACATCTTAGTGGTACATGTCTATGTTGATGATATTATCTTTGGTTCTACAAACTCTAGGTATACCCAACTATTTTTTGACCTCATGAAAAGCCGCTTCGAAATGTCGATGATAGGGGAAATGATGTTTTTCCTTGGTTTACAAGTTAACCAATCCTCCTGTGGCATCTTCATAAACCAGTCCAACTACGTGTTAGAAATCCTTAAAAAATATGGAATGAAATCATGTGATCCCGTTGGTACTCCAATGGAGATCAAAGACAAGCTTGACCTTGATCAAAATGGGTCTCCAGTCGATGCAACGAATCGTAGCATGATTGGTGCCCTAATGTATCTTACGTCTAGTAGACCGGACATTGTACATGCTACTTGTTTATGTGCTCGGTACCAGGCTAAGACAACCGAGAAGCACCTCAAAGAGGTTAAAAGGATCTTTCGTTATCTCCGGGGAACTGTTAATATAGGTCTCTGGTATACGAAGTATTCTGGTTTTGAACTAACCGGATTTTTAGATGCTGATTATGAGGGATGTAAAGACACCTTTAAAAGTACTTTTGATGGAGCTCAATTTTTAGGTGAAAAGTTGGTGAGCTAGTCATCAAAGAAAGAAGACTATACGGCGCTGTCAACCGCGGAAGCAGAATATGTGTCTCTATCCGCATGTTGTTCCCAAGTCCTTTGGATGTG
>BQNB010153038.1:0-15690 GCA_026074375.1 Tanacetum coccineum
ACATAAGCTATTTAAGCGCTAATGCAGCAAAGATCTATCTAATTAATTAAACTGATCGTCCTTTGATTTTGACGGTAACTTTATCAATGGCCATTGGTACAACTTGTTGGATTATCAATGGCCATTGGTACAACTTGTTGGACAATGGTATTCTGGAATAATGGTTTAATCACTAACTTGACTGGCACAAAGCGTTCGATCAGGACTACAGTAGCTATATGACCGAGTTGATATTAAAACAATTGATGCCAAACTATGATGTTTTAAAATCCAAAAGATATACAGGTTTAATAATGCATATGTTGCCCACTAACAGGAGCTGAATTACATGAAACCATAAGACTTTGAAAGGGACACGGTTCGCAATATGACCATTAACCTTATACACAGGATTCAACGACTGAATCAAAAATTGGATCCACGTTGGGGACTTGGAGTGCCGGATCTATCAACCTGTGAAGAACTCTGGTTTCAAACCCATGTTCGAACCCTAAGAGATCAGATCTCCACTAGTGTTACATTTTCAAAATATTAACGTTTTTATTATAGTCTTTTGTGCATACGTATTTACGAGAGAGTTATCCATATTCTTATTAAATCATGTCAAATTACACAACGATTGAAATCAAGAACATTTAACAAATATTTATGCTAGTAACAGGTAACCCTAAAACATCATGCATGACTCATGAGTAGTACTGCACGGGTATATATTTGAAACATGGGTTACGGGTTAGATCCCTTCGGTGTACCACATGTTGCATGTGACTATCTTAGAAGATAGTAGAAAAGCTGCACAATTAGTAGAATACAAAGGATTTATTTAATTATGCTAATCTTGAGGGCCAAAGAGAGTGTAAACACTCTTGAGAACCTTCACACGAGATTCAAGTAGAAAGATATAAATTGCAATTTTCTGAAACAAGACTTCAGTATCCGCGGCCCCTCCGCCCGGTATCAACCTTTGTAGCTGCCGGAGCTTCCTTTCGATGGACTGTCCATGGTGGCGCGTGTTTAGTCCTTTCTTCTTGCCATAACATGTTCTCTTAACCACCACACCTCTTTTCCAAATTCCCATGTCTGTCTCTCTCTCTCTCTCCGTTCTCTATGTTTTTTTCTTTGTTATTAGGGGTATTTATAAGGAAAATAGTAGAGTACTATTTTTATGTGCATGAGTATGTTTGGTTGTGCATGAAGGATAAAAAAAAATGTCTCTTACATGATTGTAGATTAGGAAAACACAAAGGTTTGAAAAATTATATGTACAGAATATCTTCTTAATTAATCAGCTTAGAAGGGTATTGTGTACAACTTTAAGGTAATTTACTGTATAGTATTAGCTAGAGGGGCGCGCATTAGACCAGCGCACGTACATTGTTGTTGAGCAGCATACATGAACATTGATTGATAGATTAGTAATGAATTTGTAAGTTGTCAATTAATGTATAGCAAATTTTTTGTCACTAATCGATGACGACAATAATGGTCACTTTTTTACCCCTCTTGGTGACGAAATATTTCGTCACAGTGACGGAAGTGACGACAATAATGGTCACTTTTTACCCCTCTTGGTGACGAAATATTTCGTCACAATGACGGAAGTGACGATTAAAATCGTCACTTTATTTACCAACAGTGACGAGAAAGTCGTCACAGAGCGTAGCATTAGAGACCAAAAAAAAATGGTCACTAGTTATGAACATATAACAAAAAAAAAATCTAAAAACCTGTAGCAATACAAATATAAATCTAACATATAAACTTCATTCAAAAACAACATTTTTTCACAAGACACATAGTATAGATAAAACTCGACACAAACCTAACCAATAACCTATCATTACAAACACGCCTGCTTGTATCAGGGTCAAGCTCAAAATACCTTCCTTTTCCAGCAACCTCGGGCCATAACATGCTCTCTCCATTCCTCTCCTCATCAATCCTTCCCGAGTGGTCTTGTGATCCCTGTATGTCCTTATCGCAACTCTCAATGCCTAAACAGTTATCGGATTTACTAAGTCCATACTTATTGCTGTTTCCTGAGTAAAAAAAAGTCATGCAAAACTTGCAAATTCCAACAAGCTGGATGTGGACTTTCACAGAAACAGGATGGCATATATCATTTTGGCTCCATCTTAACAACAGTTAATAAACATCCAACAACGAGTCATTGTCATCAACAATGGGAATTGAGCTAACTTCAGCTACAATATAAAAAGGATATTTAATACGTGAAAAAGGGTGCAATCTGTTTACGAAAACAAAATAGTCGATTCTTATGGGTCGTTAAAACTTAATGTTTACATAGATTTGAAGTAAAAACAATAAAAAATTGTGCCATAAAAATTCCAATTTTCATAAGTGGGACATCTGATGAGCATAAAGGTACCTTTCACAAAACTGATTTAACGCTTGCACTAAGTGAGGGGAGATTTGGTCTCAGATTTGCCAATGGTTGTTATTCGATCTCTGATTTTTGGAACCATGTTCCAAGCCGGAAGAGAACAAATTGGCAGTTGCAATCATCGGCAATGGAATTGCAGAGCTAAAAGTATCTGCAAACAACTGAATTAGCAGATGCACTTGGTTAGTAAGATAGCGTGGTATAAAATTAAGCTGCACTAGATAGAAAAGGCAAAAACTTACGTTTTAGTACTTCAGATAGTGAAGCAAGATATAATAACTGTGGATATGAACCATCGTCGGAGGTCGAATGAGTGATCGGAAGTGTAGCTACTCTATTCTGCAGTATCTTTAGGGTGATATCTTTTAGATTTTTTTTTCCAAATTTTCTGGACAGGCGCACTGAACAATCTAGTCAATACATGGCAGAGCATTATGAATGCTAGCACCATCTCGATATAACTAGGGACATACGTAGATTTCAAAAACAAACATGAAAGGTTACCTGTACCAGTCGTTTAGAAAATATTTTACCATGCTCAGTAATTTGTTTAAGCAGATATAGCTTTGCTTCTTTCCAAGCAGATATCGCATGAGTCTCAAGTTCTTCTTCTGTCAAGTTGGACCCGTGATTACCAAGCTGCAAAAAAAAAGTTTGATGACCTTTTAAATGCTATTTTAGTACTCGATACTAACACATTAGATGCCACATATAAGCTGTAATCGTTTGATCATAACATGCTTTGACTAGTTTCTAATTACAGATCCATTATGTTGGCTCTTTAGTGCATTTATCAAATTTTATACAATGGGTTAACAAAAACAAGAAAGCAAGTATCAGAAGTCAATATTTTGATAAGTGGAGTCGCAAACACCAACAAACTGACCCTTGCTGAAGTCCCAAAGAGGAGCCGTAGATATTCCCTGAAAATTTCTCAACTTTAGAGATCTAACATATAACTGAATAATATCAGAGTAATAATGCACAAAGAACATAATCTAAAACAAGTGTAAAATAGGGAACCTTGTTGATATGTTTCGGTTTATACAGAAATGTATAGTCATTCCTTAATCGAAAATGTGTCCATCTCCTAACACATGCAAGCGTAAGATAGATCAATGTTGAACATGAAGTTATGGAAGGTGATGTGTATCCTATAGCGATATACATAATCTTTGAGAAGCATAACGAGCATTGTATTCATTAGGGGCAACGATTGAAATAGTTGCCATTTACCTGCTCATAAAGGATATGAAATGCTTGCTTTACAGGTAAATCGACATCTAAAGCAATGACCTGGGGAGCAAGACAATAAAGAATATATATTAAAAAGAAGCCGACTTTATATGAAATGTTAGGTAATAGGTATACACTATTTAGTGATATCAGACCTTGCCAGACCCAGGAAGCAACTCATAGGCCAGATGTGTAGATAAAAATACAAATATCCGTTGACGTGATACCTCCAAGTCTGCTTCTTTATTTTTTTTTTTTGTTTTATGGTTCCGGCAATTGGTCATGTAATGTGCTATCCGACAACCTTTCTATAAGAAATTTCCAAGTCGCTTGTAGTGGGAGGTGAAGATGTTAGAGTGCAAAGTATTAAAGAGTAAGCTACAGTAAATGAAAATGTATGGGCATGAACAGAGCCTACTAGTTAAAATGAAGTTTTTCATCATGGCTAAGATAATTGTATCACTTCACCGACATAGTCCATGTCTAACATGATATGGATTAGCTTAGCTACTTAACTGTGGACCACAACGCTACCATTTACACGAATTGCAAACTTATCAGAAAGAGAAATACAACCACTAGAAGATCAGAAATCAAAAGGAATGTAAAGTTCATGTAATTGTTATTCACCCATCAAACAGTATTAGTAAGTACAAGGAAGACATAGCAAAGGCGGACAAGTCATTATCATGTATTCATGATTGACCAACAACACCATACCTGGCCAAGAAGGGCAGGAATATTATCTCGGTCTCCGTCTAATACAATCTTGAATGCAGAAAAAGCCTGATCCACATCACCCTTAGCTAGTCAAAGTTGACCTGTAACCAAGCTTAGACGGTAAATATATTGTTTGTATGGAATCCGGTGCGTATACAGAAAGTTAGTAAGTTGACACCATGTTAATGGTCCAAAACTTTAAGACACGTCATGGGTCTAGTACTCTAGCTCATTAAGTAATAATTAGAATAAACATGGCAAAAAAAAGGACCAAGTTATATAACAAGTTAAATTATTGGCCAAGCTAAAAAATTGAAACAATATGCATCTAAGAAACTGCAAATTGTAGTTACCTTCTGTGCATATATCATCTAATCTTCTGGTTGACTCGGAAAAGCTTTGCCTTTAAGGAAAAATAGCAATTGTTTATATATACAACAATACCTACTAAACAATCCTATACTGTCTATAATAAATACAAGTCGCTTCTACATGTTAAAAACCATCTTAGAACTTAAACACATAAACAAGATCGTACTTTATTCTCTTCTCCTTTACGACACCAACCGTGGCACCTCTAATTCCAATGTATTCTAGTTCCACCTTCAATAACAAATATTAGGATTAGAGGTTAACTATTATTATAGAAATCAAGAGAAAGATGCCATTATGTAAAGGCCGAACAATCAAAATTTGCAAGCTACATTCTATTTCCGCAATAACTCCCAGGGGTGTATAGATGTTCATTTAAAGTGATTCGTTCAATTTAGCTGCAAGAATCAAGTTTTGAGTATGGTTTAGCATTTTCTATTATCAAATATGGGCACATAACAATATTATTAATATATTTTAACTTGAATTAGCGGGCTCTTTTGAGATAAGTTTACCTCTTACGGGAATAACCTATCTATTTCATAACCACTACTATATGTAGTATCTCTAATGTTTGCGCACAGCATTAATAAGCATTCTTAACTAGTTTAACTAAATTAACTAGAATAATTGTACCGAACAAAATAAAACTAATAAGCGGACTATAAAACTACTACCTAACCAATGTCTACAACGTTAACCATTCCCCAATCACTTAACGACGATGTTAATTCGAACAATACTCCGACTCGTTTCCACCTATATAACCACATTGATCCAGTCAACTACTAATGTTTTCATTAAGGCGTTTTATCAAACACTTTGTGTTCATGCTAAAAATGAAAAAAAAAACTAAACTAGCAATTATATGATAAATGAGCACATCAATCCCGTTACATCTAGCCTAATATACCAATTCATCCATTGAATTGACAACTATAGCAATAAGTAGTTCAATAAAACATCAATTTTAAAATTAGGTTAAACTCTATTTTACAATAACAAAGATGATTGATAATGATAAAAAGGGAATCACAGATTAACCAAATGGATGTATCGAAATAGGTGGCGATGATGATGACGGAGAGAGAAACGGCGATTGGTGGACAGTGTGGACAGTCCGACGCTGTTAACATTCCGGTTAGAAGATCGCGGAAATCGTCCTCGTTTAGGTTTATTTGGAATGAAAATGAGAAGTTGGGGAAAAATAATGGATGAAAGAGTGGCAGTTGAAACTTAACTAACCCTTTGAGTTAAAAACTAACGTGGTGTTTTTTTTAAGTTACTTTTTTTTACATGTTTGGTAAAGTTTTTTTTTCGTATTTATACATTAATGAAAGTGTTTGAAAGTTTACGTCTCAAACACGGATTTAAACGCGATCTTTTTTTTATAAGTGGTGTTTTCTCTCAACTAAACGCACCTTAAATATTTGTAATTTTGCATATTTCTTTATAATGCAGATTTTTTTATCTTTAACGTGTGATAGTGATTACATTTTTTGGAAAAATACACAAATATGTAAGTTCTAATAAGTATACATATAATAAACATTATTTTTATTGTTAGTCATTTTATAGAATTAGCAATGTGTAAAAAAGTCAAATATCTCGTCACTACTCTAGATCAAATTACCTAGCATGTAATTTTTTGACTACATAATGACCACTTATAAGTTTCGTCACTGACTTTATATCGGTGACGAAAAAAAGTGACCATAAATAATATTCGTCACTATTTTCCTCTAGATAGTGACCAAATAAAAAAGTCGTCACTCAATTCTCGTCACTATATCCCTTTTTTCTTGTAGTGAGTTTAAGGTAATTTACTGTATAGTATTAGCTAGAGCGCATTAGACCAGCGAACGTACATTGTTGTTGAGCAGCATACATGAACATTGATTGATAGATTAGTAATGAATTTGTAAGTTGTCAATTAATGTATAGCTTTTGATACTTCAACACCTAGAAAACCCGCGGCAATACGGTAAAGGCTTGTCTAGACGTTCTTGCTCCGGCATCTATGAGGATCATTTGAAGGTATATGATGAATCGGATTTGGTTCGTCCTTGAACCATGAAGGACTCCCCTTGACAAAACATCAAGGTCCGCTCTTATGCTTGTTTTTTACTTAGAAAAACCCGGTTTGGTGTGTGGTATGATTGGATTAGAGATCCAATGAATTCTTGCATGATCATGCTTTACTTTGTCACAAAAGATTAAGGTATAACATTTTTTAATTATTGCGTTAAGAAAAGATTAAGGACATACCGTGGGTGAAGGGATATCGTAGGATAACTTGTTAAAAAAGACAACGAGTCAAATCAATTCCATCGTACGTGTCTCAATAATTGAAAATCATTATGGGCTTAAACAATATAATTCGTGTACTTACTATAAGTTATGTCAACTGTCTGTTTTTTTTCGTTTATTGTTTAAATTATGTGACTAATTTGTGGACAAGAAGAATAAGCAAATGGGGTCGAGTGGAGTGGCTACCAAGCGTTCCACGTACGTGCATCCGCCGTCCAACAAAACCACGATTTTGAGGTCCCAATATTTGACTTCTTAACAATAGGACAATTTACCACTTTTATTTACATCTCCCCATGCAACCCCACGGTTATTTTATTTTAAGTTTGTATCTTCCAACTGTTAAATATATTATAGCAACTTCTATTGTAAGAACCATGGTTATGTTTCATGTTTAAGTGATTGTATTATATATTCGGCCACACAATCTGCCGCAAGGATAGATATCACACTTAAAACATTGTTGATACTGACCCATCAGCTCACTCATTTTCAGTGTCTAGCCGCTTTGACGAACATGATTTTTTTCATGCAATGTCGTTTCATCTGCGAGTGAATACTGGCCAAAAAGTTGTTGCGTGTGATGTTTGATAGAATATGCTCAACATGTTACAAGCCATATTGAATTGACGGAGAAAACTCTGATCCTCAAGGTTTGGTCTTAATTGGTTGTAAAAAGTTATTTATGTTGGGTTTCAATAACTGTATATTCCAAAGTTGAGATTATTTGGTCAATTATAAGCAGAGTTACCCCTTAGATCGACAGCTGTGACGCATGGATGTCTTCCCGTGAATTCCATACCGATTATAAAACCCCACTTACTTTTGTTGCAAATGATGATAACAAAAGAGAATTCAAACCCAAACTTGTATTCACAATCACGTTTAGCACCTATTTTTTTTACACGACAGACACTTTACGATTCCAATATAGTACTAGATATCTATGGAACCTTAACATGTTTATCTATAATGTAAGGGTGAGGATACAAGTCCGGTGGACAGGAGTTTAATGAGGCACACGTGCATAGATTGATAGGTACAACAGCTTGCATGGATGGGCTGAACATGTTTTACATATCGATCGCCTCTCTCACTCATCAATTACTAGTTTATTTGAAAGCAAAATTACACTTGCATAAAAAATGACACAAACATCAACCTCACACGGACACACAGCATTAACCCAAAAGAAATAATGGAGCAACTCTTCGATACGCTGAAGTATCACGTACTGTGTACTAAATTAAAGCGAGAAACTTGGAAAAACAACCAGATGTTCACAAACACCATTTTCATCACAGTACTAATCAGTCTAATTTCTAGAAGAACATTTTAACAATGTCTTTGATCCATAATAAAGCTGGGCATGGATATCCACTGACAATCGAGCAGCGGGTGGGGGGAGCTTTAAGCACCAACCTGTTCCTCGAGAGCCAAACAATCATAATAAAAACTGCCCTGCGTAAAAAGGGTAGGAGGGGTACACGAGAGTTATCGATAACAACACCCCTCATATTTTCCTTTTCTAATCATCCAGAACAAGCCTAAGCCTGAAGTTACCCGTTAGACAAACTCATTACTTTTACTGAACTTAAAAGCATAGTGTGGAAGTAACAATCGGGTTAAGGATAGAAACTTTTTAACAAAAACAATTGGGAGATAATAGAGTACTTAACTTTAAATTTAGATTTATAACTACTCGCACGGACTGTTTTCATTTTCAATCTCTGAACTTGCGGGGGCAATCATATCATTCAAGGGACCAAAGTCTTCTCAACTCTAAGTCATAGCACTATAAAATTGGGTCACATCTAAAACGACTACCTCGGGTTGTTATTGACTTTGGGACTTTACCCTGATGCATCTATCTGTATGTCTTATCAAATACTATTCATATAGGTTTTCAAGTTATCATGATAGCATAATCATTGTTATACTTGAGATACATACATATATATTTAACCAACTCATTCACCTTCTCTGTTCCCGGTTTATATATGATGAAAAAGAAAAAGTAAATGGCGAAAAAAGGAAAGAAACTAAGCGAGATATATATTGTGTCTTTGGTGTTTAGCAAATAAATTGTTTAACTCAATGGTAATATTTGGTAGTTATATTTAAAGGCAAATGTTCTAACCTTAACTCTATCGTGTTCTAACTTTTACAAACGAGAAAAACATAAATATAAATAAATAAATAAATATAATAGAGCGAAAAATCATGTTATAATTCGACTCTCCATGAAAACTCAAAAACCTTTTTTCTTTTTCTTTTTTCACTTTTTTCTCTTCACATCATATTAAAACCAAAAACATATACTACGCAGTAGAATCTACACCTTTTAAGAGAGATATTTTTTATTTTTAGTCTTAATTTCACTCTTTTTTTGTTGACGTTGTCTTCATTTTTCTTGTATATGCCTAGAGCTAATGCTCATGATTTTTTACACTATAATTCAAAACCCATAAAATAAATATATATGTAGATATATATCAACAAACCAATTGGAAGTTTGGATCATCGACATGTTCTATAAATATGTCAGACGAGGGATTGGACAACTGAAATTGATTGAAAGATAATAGAGATATAACAATGGTGGGGTACGCGACTACGCGAGGCTTGTGAAATTTCGTTGAACACGTACAAATCTTATCCTAATAATGCTTAACATATGGGTGTATTATATTATAAAGTGCCGTCGATAATGAAAACTCGAACCACTACTCTTTAGTCTTCTATGGCCAAGTGATTACTTTCGTGCATGTTTTTTTTTTTTTGGTAAAAAAATTTCAAAGCCTGGTGAATAATAAATGGAATAAAGTTAATTACCTAATAGAGTAATTATGCACCACTCTAGGCCTTTGCAAAAGCAAACCTCAAGTTTCGAACAGGCTGGAAACATACACGAAAAGAAAAACTAACAACCATCTAGCTTAGAACACGCTTGGATAAAAACATAAATGCAATAACAAGCTTAAAGCAAGCGAATCTATGCTCCAACAGCTACGTTGCTTCAAGAGGGATCTTTCAAGATTGCAAAGTCTTCAACACCTTTTCTGTTCGTTTAAAACGTAACGAAAGAATCTTACGTCTAACAGTTTCAATGATAACGTTGCAAAGATGTTCTTCCTTCTTATTGTCTTTGGCATACAATCGGTTATTTCTCTATTGCCAAATAAAGTATGTTGACGCTTCAAAAACGATACAAGAAACAATGCTATCGACGGATCTCTTAGAGGACAAGTGAAGTAACCACGAAGCAATGTCTTCAAGATTCGAAGGAACATGATGAAGATTAGCCCTTTTCAAAACCAAATTCCAAACCTTCAACGGGAAAGGACACTCGAAGAACAAGTGTTCATGCGAGTCAAACAGGTTTAAGTTGGTGGAATCACCGACATCCCATTTCTTCAAAAGGTCTTGTGTTTTCAGTTTGCGAGACATAATTAGCCAAATGTTAAACGCTTGTCTAGGAACGTACGCTGAACACCAAACCATACAAAACCATTCACCTTCATGTCCATGCGGACGAATTGAGTCCCATACAACACCAATGGTGAAATTCAGAATTCAGCCATCATTAGTCTTCCAAACAACCTGGTCTTCTTTATTGGGTGACAAGACGGGGGTGTAATCTGATTAAGGACTGGGTATAAGTCAAACCAAATATCAGGAAGTCTCCATGTCCTATTTGAACATACCTCAGCTACTGTCTCACGAAGTAGCGGTGAGCATGGTGCGGGTTTTGGCAAAAACCAAGCCGCATCCGCAATTGTGGTTATTAAAAAATAAAAATCCGCAACTGCGAGGTTTTGATTTTGGCGGTTTCGTTTTGGTAGTTTTTTTTATTTTTATAATTTTTTTTTCAAATTATTATTTTTGGTATTTATTTATGTGGAAAACTAAAAGGTGTGATTGAATAGTTTTACTAATTAAAAATTTAATTTAACTGTTTTATTGTTGTAGATCTATTTGTTTATGATGATTAATAAAATCATAAAGGATACGAGACATGGATATTTATAGTGGTTCGGCTACAAGGTCACATTTCTTGCCCTACTCCACTCTCCGAGTCACTTACTCGAGAGTTCGTAAAAACTAGTCACCAATACTCCTTCAACCGGTGGAGAAGCCTCACAACGTCGCTTACACCTTTTAACGGTACAAAGCAAAATATCGGATTCTTCACAAGGTAGAATCAAACCAACATCCGCTTACCCTTTTTACGGAACTAAGCTAAATACCGTGTTCCAGCACGAAGGAACAAACCTCACAATGCTTACCCTCAAATAGGTGCTAAGCAATACTCAGATACAACAAAGACAGAGCCGACCCTACGAATCCTACCGAATGTATTACATTTCCCCAGATGCTCTAAACACAATATAAAACTTGACTCCATAATCTATGATGAGTGATGATGCTTGGAGATCAGTAGATGGATCTTCAAGAGATGAGAGATACGTGCTAAAAGTTTTCCTTGATGCTCGATCCCATATGCCAAAGTCGGTAAAACTTCTCCTATTAAGAAATTCATCAAAACACTAAAATGAAAAATATCATGATCAATGATCAGATGTTAGCTGAATATGTGAGTGAAAAACTGTTCTAAATTGATGCCTAAACAATAGAAATGACTTGGTATTTATAGGCCAAAAAGTTACTGTAGCTCGGTTCCACCGGTTCCATTGCCTCAATAGAACCAGCCAGTGCATTGTAATAGAACCGGCCAATACTTTAACCCGTATTGGGTTTAAAAGACTTCACGATGATTCTTAGAGTTACTACTCCCCAAGTATATATTAGTGCTGTCAAGCATAACTTAGTGCTGCTGGTAATACTAATGAAAATTGTGCTAAATAGTTAGTACTGGTAGTATAAAAGTTACTACTGTTAGTATAATTATTACTGTTAGTATAAAGTTAGTACTGCTAGTGTATGTTAGTACTGCTAGAGTAAATTTCTAAGTAGTTAATACTGCTTGTGCTTAGTTACAACTGCTGAGTAATTACAACTGCTGTAAGGATTAATGCTATCAAAGATGATATCAAAGACATATCAGAGAAGAGATAAAGGTTGATTGAAGAACAAGAATACTTATGAAGATAAGTATTAATTATTTGTAAAGAAGATATGTATAAACTTATTTGTTTAAGAGATTATGTTTACTTATAGAAAAGAACCATAAAACACTTGACGTGTGTTTGTAAGACCCATTAGGGTTTCTTTAGTGTATAAAAGGAACCATACGACATAGATCTACATATCAGTTTTCATATTAGTATTCATAGTTTGCATAGCAATCATAGTTAGTATTCATAGCTATTTTGTAACTCAAAATAGTATTCAATATATTGAAAGTTTAGTAAAGATCTTGTTTTTACTGTTTCATTGTTCTTCTTAGTATTGCAAACTAGATTCCGCATAGTTTGTGATATTCTCAATCTTAGTTTCTACTATAGTTGTCTTGGATTTATCCAATATAACTAAGCTTTAACAAGCTAAGTAAGATCTGTCAAGAAGGGATCAACAAGTGGTATCAGAGCTTGTTGAGAAACTCTGAATAAGAAGAACACTATATCTACACAAGATCTCATAATCAAAGAGAAGATGGAATCACAGTCAGAAACTACCCAAACAGTGTCTGCACTAAAACTTCCTATACTCAAAAGGAGACTATGATCTATGGAGCATGAGAATGGAGCAATATCTTACTCACACTGATTATGCCACTCTTTGGGAGGTTATTGTGAATGGTGATGCACCTGCTGTTGCATCAGCTAGTGCTGAAGTCCATTCCTCCTAAAACTGCAGAACAAAAGCTGGCAAGAAAGAATGAATTGAAAGCAAAAGCACTATATTGTTGGCCATTCCTGATGAGCACCTATTGAAGTTTCATAGAATCAAGGATGCAAAGACCTTATGGGAAGCAATCAAGACCAGGTTTAGAGGCAACAAATAATCAAAGAAAATGCAGAAGACCATTCTGAAGCAGCAATATGAGAATTTTACTACATCAAGATCTGAAGGACTGGATAAAACCTATGATAGGTTTCAAAAACTCATCAGCCAATTGGAAATTCATAGTGAAGTTATCTCTCAAGAAGATACAAATTTGAAGTTGCTGAGAAGTCTACCATCAGCTTGGAACAATATTTCTTTAATCATGAGAAATAAATCTAATCTAGACACATTGAGCATGGATGATTTGTATAATAATCTGAAGGTTTATGAATCTAAGATTAAAGGCCAATCAAGCTCAAGCTCAAACTCTCAGAATGTGGCTTTTGTATCTTTAAAAAACACTAGCAGTACTAATGAAGCAGTTAATACTGCTTATGATGTTACTACTGCTAGTTCATAGGGACGAGCTTCTTCCTCAACTTATGTTGATGATGTCTTGTTTTCCTTCTTTGTCAATCAATCTAATAGTCCACAGTTAGACAATGAAGATCTGGAGCAGATTGATACTGATGATATTGAAGAGATGGATCTCAAATGGCAGGTGGTCATGCTTACTATGAGGGTGAAGATATTCTTAAAGAAGACAGGAAGGAATCTGAATTTCAATGGAAAAGAAACTGTTGGCTTTGATAAGACAAAGGTTGAATGTTACAACTGCTATAGGAGAGGTCACTTTGCTAGAGAATGCAGGGCACCAAGGAATCAGGGGAATAGAAATGGAGATGCTCCAAGAAGGATTGTACCAGTAGAGACTCCTGCAAATTCCTTGGTTGTTCAAGATGGGATAGGTGGTTATGATTGAAACTTTTAGGCTGAAAAAGACATCACAAACTTTTCTCTAATAGCCTATACATCCAAGGTTCATCCAGTTCATCAAGTTCAGACTCTAGGGTACATACTTGCTCTAAATATTGCTTAAAATCACATGAAACCCTTCAAAAACAGTATGATCAACAGCGTGATGCTCTTAAAAAATCTAATCTAGAAATTATAGGTTATCAATTAGGCTTAGAATCATTAGAAGCTAGAATTGTTGTTCATCAAAAAAATGAAGCTGTTTATGAGGAAGACATTGCATTTTTGAAATATGATGTTAAGGTAAGAGATAATTCTATAACAGAGCTTAAAAATCAGTTAGCAGAGGCTTTAAGAGAAAAAGATGATTTAAAACTAAAATTAGAAAAGTTTGAAACATCATCTATGAAGCTAACTAAACTGATAAACAGTCAAATAAGTGTTAATAACAAGTCTGGTGTTGGTTTTGACAGTCAAATGAATGAAAATGAATTGCATGATTGTCATCTGAATAAAAGTGAAGTGTTTGAAAGTGCATCTGATAGTAGTGTGAATGAGATTGAAGAGGAAAATAATCAAGTAAATGATAGGTTTAAGAAGGTTGAGGGATATCATGCAGTTCCCCCTCCCTACACTGGGAACTACATGCCCTCAAGACCTGACTTATCCTTTGCTGGATTAGATGATTCTGTCTATAAGACTAATGTGAGTGAAACTATCTCTAGTGTGCCTAGAATTGAATCAACTGCATCTAAGTCTAGTAAGGATAGTTTGGAACAACCTAAAGATGTTAGGCCTAGTGCTCCTATTATTGAAGAGTGGGATTCTGATAGTGATGATGATTGTATGTTTAGACCTTCAATTGAACAGAATAAACGTAGTTATGCTAAAATCAATTTTGTTAAATTAGATGAAAATACTAGGAAATCTGTTATTGAACAACACACATATAGGCAAGCTGAAAACCTTAGGAAAAGTTAGAGTCCTAGGGTTGATAAAAGAATTTGGAATGGAATAATGACTCAGAAATTAGGGGATGGTTTTGAGTTCAATAAGAAAGCCTGTTTTGTATGTGAGAGATGGTCCGATAAATATCGAAACTACAGTTGATTCATAGAGAATCAATTTAAAGGATCCCCTTGACGAGTGTTCCCCCTAAATGGGATCATCAAGAGATTCAAATGAATTAAGAAAACTATAAGAATAGATGTTAGTGATGTATAGTAAGTGCTATACCTATATTGGATCCACCTGCGATATAATGCAAATGAGAGTTGCCCAAATGGGAAACAAAACAAACAATAATGAATGATCTGCAAAACCTGAACTGCCGGTTCCACCGGTTTTATTGCAGAATAAAACTGGCTTCCTAAATAAATGGAACCGGCTGACCTACAGAAAGTCAGTTTGGTCTAATTTTGGCGGGAAGCAATTTTATTCAAATACCACAACACATAAATTAAAATATATGATGTCCTAGTCAAATTAACTAAGAAAAACAAGAAATCCTAACATTCAAGAACATTGATAATCATGATGTAAAATGCATTGATTGACATCAATAAAACTAAAATCATGATTATAATTCTAACTACATTTGAACTTTAAAGTCTAAAATTCCTACGAGCTTGCAATCACCATCTTATGGTAGTTGGTTTGAGAGATGGTTGAGGCGTTCGAGAATATGGTTTAACATAAACCTCATCTCGTTTTGGAAATTGTTGACAATAGTTTTGGTACGTTGACAATGGGGACAAGTGTGTTCTTGTGGCGGTGGAATAGAGGGTCCTTTTATCTATAGGGATTGATCAAGAGGAACAAAGGTGCTTGATGGTGGAAGAGATGTTCTAAATGGTGGTATTGTTGACATTTGAGGAGGAAAG
>BQNB010153039.1:0-15690 GCA_026074375.1 Tanacetum coccineum
TAGTACTGCCAGACTTAACTTAGTACTGCCAGAACTAACTAATACTACCAGACTTAACTGTTATACTACCAGTATTAAGTATTTTACAATATATTTCCCAACAAACTACATAAGAATCATTTTTAGGTTCATCATCTGAGAGGTCATTGGATTCATCTTCACATTCTCCTGGACCATCTCCTAAGAGATGTAGATCCCCCACTGCTTTGGTACCATCATCCACTCATGTTTTGAGGTCGATGGCCCCTACTCCTGCTGATCTTTTACCACCTCGCAAGAGGTTTAGAGATTTATACTCACTAGAGGATAGCGGAGAGGAGCATATGGAGGTGGATACTGCTGATGCAGAGGCTATTGTAAAGGTATTAGTGAAGGATTTGTAGCTCACCCTGAGGATGGTATAGGTATGGGATTTGAGATTGCTGCTAATGATGTTAAGGAGGATGATGAGGAGTTTAAGGTAGAGGCTAGTGCAGAAGACACGAGAGAGATCGTTGTAGATCCATTGGCTATTGGTGATAGTTCTGAGTCTTCTAGAGGAGGTATACCTGATCTTGAGGATACTATTTATGATATAGTTCACTACATGTTAGAGGTTCGTATTGATAGGATTACTAAGATTGAGACCACTCAGAGACAGTTAGAGACTAGTCAGATAGTAGCTAGTGGAGAGCGAACTAGTTTGGTTGAGAGGATTGGGAGTTTGAGACTAGAGTACCTAAAGGTTCGAGCTATGTTGAGTATAGAGAGAGATCAGATTGACAGTATTTGTTGGCACATGGCACTTTCACAGGAGGAGTTTTGTCAAGTTCATAGGGATTGTGATGATACTCGAAGGAGACTTAGGAGGTTAGAGTCATATGTTGAGAGACATTTGGGTTTTTGCCCTTAGACTAGTAGTATCATGATCATGTAGGACATTAGACTGATGGTTAGGTCTAGATGTTGGCAGTAGAAATAATCATAAATCATGTACCTATTTTGGGTTGGTTGTAACCGAATTATGATTTTATTCTTGAAATGAAAAGCTTGTTTTGATTCTCTCGCGTATTCATCAATATTCTTATTTACTTGTTCTGGCAAAACATGTTCTACTGTATTTTTCTATATAAACCCTATTTACCATTTAAAATGGATATATCTCATATCGAATCTCATCGTGCGTTATGTCTTGTGACATAGAACAATGACTATCACTCGCTCTGGTATGACCCTTGAAGCAATTGAAGAACTCGTTAACCGACGTGTGGAAGAAGCGTTGGCTGCTCATGAGGCGACCCGTGCCGCCAATGTTCTTGAGGCTGAGAATCAAAGCCAGAACAGTAGTGACGACGATAATGGAAATGGCGGTAATGGAGATGGTGAGAATGGAAATGGTGGAAATGGAAATCCAAATAAGAATGGTAGAGGTGATAGACCTGTTGCTAGAGAATGCACATATCAGGACTTCATGAAGTGTCAACCACTCAACTTTAAGGGAACAGAAGGAGTTGTCAGATTGATAAGGTAGTTTGAGAAGATGGAAACAGTGTTCCATATCAGCAACTGCACAGAGAAGTCCCAAGTTAAGTATACTACTTGCACACTGTTAAACAGTGCACTAACTTGGTGGAACTCACACAAGAGGACTATTGGGACTGAGGCTGCATTTACTGTGTCATGAAGAGAGCTCATGAAGCAAATGACTAAAGTGTACTGTCCAAGGAATGAGATTCAGAAAATGGAAACTGAACTATGGAACCTAACCGTAAAGAACAATGATTTGACTGCTTATACTCAGAGATTCAAGAGTTGACTATGATGTGCACCAAAATGGTTCTTGAGGAAGAGGACTGAGTTGAGAAATTCATTGGAGGTCTCCCGGATAATATCCAGGGTAATGTAATTGCTGCAGAGCCCATGAGACTCCAAGATGCTGTTAGGATTGCTAACAACTTAATGGACCAAAAGTTGAAGGGATATGTTGTGAAAAATGTTAAAAACAAAAGACAATTAGAGGTCAATCAGAGAGACAACCATAGACAGCAGCCACCATTCAAAAGGCCAAATGTAGGAGGTCAGAATGTGGCAAGAGCCTATACGGCTAGCAACAATGAGAGCAAAACATATAAAGGACCGTTGCCTTTCTGTAACAAATGTAAGCTTCACCATGAAGGACCGTGCACAGTGAGATGTAGGAAGTGTAACAAGGTTGGCCATTTAACCCAGGATTGTAAGGTCATAATCTCCACTACTTTAACTCAGAGGGGGTCAAGTAGTGAATCATAGGGTTATAACCTGTTACGAGTGTAGAGGGTAAGAACACTACCGAAGTGATTGCCCAAAGTTGAAGGATCGAAACCATAGGAATAAGGCTGGAAACAAGAATGGAGTTGGTAAAGCAAGAGGGAAAGCATATGTGCTAGGTGGAGGAGACGCTAACCCCGATTCAAATTTCGTCAAGGGTACATTTCTTCTCAACAATCATTATGCTTTCATATTATTTGATCCGGGCGTCGATAGAAGTTTCGTGTCGACTACATTTAGTTCCTTGCTTGATATAACCCCCGATACTTTAGACGTAAGCTATGATGTCAAATTAGCTGACGAGAGAATTTCTGAAACCAATACCGTGCTTAGAGGTTATACGTTAGGATTATTAGGTCACCCATTCAATATTAACCTAATGCCGGTAAAACTTGGTAGCTTTGACGCCTCATCGGCATGGATTGGTTAGCGAACCATCATGTGGTGATCGTTTGCGATGAGAAGGTCGTGCGGATTCCCTATAGAGATGAAGTTTTGATAGTCCAAGGTGATGGAGGCAGTAGAAGAGACAAGTCGAAGTTGAGCATTATATCGTGCACTAAAAATCATAAGTAAGTTAAGAGAGGTTGCCTAAATTTTCTAGCACAAGTAACGAAGAAGGAAACCAGAGACAAGTCGGAGGAGAAGCGACTTGAGGACTTGCTGACTATACGGGACTTTCCAGAGGTCTTTCCAGAGGACTGACATGGATTACCGCCAATTACAAGTCGAATTTCAAATTGACTTGGTCCCTGGTGCTGTACCTGTGGCACGAGCTTCGTATAGATTAGCACCGATGGAACTGCAAGAATTGTCTACTCAATTACAAGAACTTTCTGACAAGGGATTTATAAGACCGAGTTCCTCACCCTGGGGAGCCCCGATCTTGTTTGTCAAAAAGAAAGATGGATCTTTTCGGATGTCGATTATCGTGAGCTGAATAATCTGACTGTGAAGAATCGATATCCACTTCCGAGAATCGACGACCTATTTGATCAGTTACAAGGATCAAGAGTCTACTCTAAGATCGACCTGAGATCTGGTTATCACCAACTCAGAGTTCGAGAGGAAGACATTCTAAAGACAGCGTTTAAGACACGCTACGGTCACTGTGAGTTTCAAGTGATGCCGTTTGGACTGACCAACGCACCGGCGGTATTCATGGATCTGATGAATCGGGTGTGCAAACCGTACTTAGATAAATTCGTGATCGTTTTTATTGATGACATCTTGATCTACTCTAAGAGCGAAGAAGAGCACGCAAAACACCTTAAGTTAATCCTGGAATTACTTAAGAAGGAAGAATTGTACGCCAAGTTTTCAAAGTGTGAATTTTGGCTATCGAAGGTACAATTTCTTAGTCACGTGATTGATAGTGAGGGAATACACGTGGACCCGGCTAAGATTGATTCAATCAAGGATTGGGCATCGCCCAAGACTCCGATAGAGATTCGTCAATTTCTAGGTCTTGCTGGTTATTACCGACGATTTATCAAAGGTTTCTCAAAAATTGCCAAGCCTATGACGAAGCTGACTCAAAAGAACGTGAAGTTTGATTGGAGTGAAAAGGCAGAAGCTGCATTTCAACTGTTGAAGCAGAAGTTGTGTAGTGTACTGATTTTGGCTTTACCAGAAGATAATGAAAACTTCATGGTTTACTATGATGCTTCTCGTAAAGGATTGGGCACAGTTTTGATGCAAAGGGAGAAGGTCATAGCCTACGCGTCACACCAACTTAAGATTCATGAGAAGAATTACACTACACATGACTTAGAGCTTGGAGTTGTAGTGTTTGCTCTCAAAATGTGAAGACATTATTTGTACGGCACGAAGTGCGTTATGTTTACTGATCACAAGAGTTTGCAACATATTCTAGATCAGAAAGAGTTGAACATGAGACAACGTAGATGGTTAGAGTTGTTGAGTGATTATGACTGCGAGATACGTTATCATCTGGGAAAAGTAAACGTTGTGGCGGATGCCTTGAGCCGAAAGGAACGGCTTAAGACACTATAGGTTTGAGCTTTGGTTATGCGATTATTCTGAACCTCCCTATGCAGATTTTAGATGCTCAGGTTGAGGCGAGAAAGGAGGAGAATTATGGAACAGAAGATCTGTGTGGTATGATTAAGAAGCTAAAGCCACGTACTGATGGAACGTTATGCTTAAATAGGAGAAGTTAGATACCTTGTCGAGGTAATTTAAGGGAACTGATTATGCATGAGGTGCATAAGTCAAAGTATTCGGTACATCCTGGATCGGACAAGATGTACCAAGATATAAAGAAGCTGTATTGGTGGCCGAATATGAAGACTGAGATTGCCACCTACGTTAGTAAATGTTTGACTTGTGCCAAAGTCAAGGCCGAATACCAAAAGACATCCGGTTTATTGGTTCAACAGGTGATCCAAGTATGTAAGTAGGAGAACATTACTATGGATTTCGTAACTAAGTTACCAAAGACATCAACTGGTCAAGATACAATTTAGGTAATTGTTGACCGACTCACAAAATTTGCTCATTTCTTACCAATGAAGGAAACCGACTCAATGAAGAAGTTGATGAGACAATACTTGAAGGAAGTAGTCTCGAGGCATGGAGTGCGAGTTTTGATTATTTCTGACCGAGACAGTAAGTTTACCTCTCATTTTTGGAAATTACTGAACGAAGCCCTAAGTACTCAATTGGAAATGAGTACGGCTTACCATCCACAAACTAATGGTCAGAGTGAGAGAACCATCCAAACCATGGAGGACATTCTACATGCTTGTGTGATGGATTTTGGAAAAGGTTGGGATAGACACCTACCTTTGGTGGAGTTTTCTTACAACAACAGTTATCACACTAGTATCAAGGCTGCACCGTTTGAAGCTCTCTATGGCCAAAAATGTAGATCGCCTATTTATTGGGCTGAGGTTGGGGACGCTCAGCTTACTGGTCCGGAAATTGTTCATGAAACAACTGAGAATATCATTTAGATCAAAAAGAGAATTCAAGTTGCCCGAGATAGGTAGAAGGGCTATGCCGATAAGAGGCATAAGACATTAGAATTTGAGGTTGGAGACAAGGTCATGTTGAAAGTGTGGCCATGGAAAGGGGTGATACATTTTGGCAAACGGGGGAAGCTCAACCCTCGTTATATAGGACCTTTTAGGATTATTGCTAAAGTAGGAACGCTTGCTTATCGACTTGAACTTCCAGAGCAGTTAAGCCGAGTTCATAGTACTTTTCATGTTTCCAATCTGAAGAAGTGTTTCATAGATGAACCCCTAGCTATTCTATTGGATGAGATCAAGATTGATGACAAGCTCCATTTCATTGAAGAACCAGTTGAAATTATAGATCGAGAAGTTAACGGCTGAAGCAAAGCCGCATTCCCATCGTAAAGGTCTGATGGAATTTGAGACGAGGGCCCGAGTTTACTTGGGAGCGCGAGGACCAAATAAAGAAAAAGTACCCTCATCTTTTCGCTAATCCTTCATCCACGTCTTAAGCTTTGAGGACAAAGCTTCTTTAACGGGGGAAGAATGTCACACCCCGAGATTTTCAGGCCAATATTTTAAACTTTTCCGACATTTATTTTTGACTTTTATACGTTACGTTTAAATCTGGCGGTTTACCAGGAAGTAAACCCGCGTAAATCTGAAAAACATCATCGGACGCGTTCCGACGTTGGATATTCATTAGTTTAGATATTATATGAGTTATTTTATCTTTTCTAAGTGTTTCTTAGTTTACGATCACTCCCGATATTAATTTTTACGCTTTAACGTTTAAATTGCGTTTTTCGCGTTTTTGACCTAACGGAACCTCGGAAACTCGAAATCTTTTCGTATAAACTCTAGTTATCGTCCATCTCATATAGTTAAACCAAAATTTTCATTCATATCCCTCCCCGTTCATATATTAGATGCCTAAACCTAAACCAAATGCACCATGAATCTTGAAATTAAATTCAAGAGCATCTTTTGAAATATTCATGCATGTGTGAATGAAAGTGACATATGAGGATTCATTCTCATGCACATATCCTTATGAAAGACTTGCACATGTGATCATTTAGACTTATGCACCACCCTTTGACTTAGAAATTCTGATTTGAGACATAATATGATCCATGGACTAAAATTTTGAACCATGATGGTCCTTGTGACCTAGTTTCGGTCGAACCACACATACACACCTTTGGTGTGTGTTGGTCACTTAATAGTTAAAACCATGTAACCCTAAACCTTCCTTTGGCCTATAAATACCCCATTATAACACACACTAGGGTTTCATATCATTTTCCAAGCCTCATCAAAATTTCACATCTCTCTTTTCCCTAGCTCTCTCTGGTCCACGGCCAACAAACACCCCTTATAGGGTTTTCATATCTTTGATTTCTAGTAAGATCCACTAATTCCAAGTTCATTTCTAAGAACATCTTAGGTGTTTTGAAGCATTGGTTCTTTGATTTAAGGGTTTTATTCAAGATCTACAAATTAGGGTTTGGTTATTATTTGGGGGTTTTCTAGATCTATTATTTTGGGGTATAGATCTTGTGATTTTACTACTTGTTCTTCATTCTTGTAAGTATCTTGAATCTTTCCTTTTGGTTTTCCTTATGTTCTTCTTATAGGTTCAAGGTCCATACATCCATATGTTGTGTTTCAATTTTTTTTTGAAAGATTATAAAACAAGAATTTATAAATAATGATGTTCCATTTGTTTCACTAGTTAAATACTATGTTCTTGGTGAGATGAGAGTGGGATGAGCGTTGAAACAATAGAAATGAAGGGATTAGGTTATATTTAGGTGTGGTTTTGTTTTGGATTAGTTATGAATCGAGATTAGGCTAGATTAGGCACTATTGTGAAGTTTGGGTGGATTTTGGTTGCGTTTTTGACAAAAAGTGCTTGATGTCCCAAATTTGTTTTGAGGTTTTTGTCGACCTAAAAATGTTTCCATTAGGCGTAAAAGTAGTTTTTGAATATCTCATTTCAAATAGATAGTTTTTCATATATCACACTTTAAAAACAGATTTAAAACGACCAAGTTATGGCCAAATAAAACTTGAAACATTTTTTAGCGAAACCAAATAAATAGTTGCTGATGTGAATAGTAAAACGGGTTTTCGGACACTTTTGGACATTTTTGGACTTTTTAAACTCTAGCGAAACATATAGTAACACATACCTATTGATTAGTATCATTTAATGACGTCGTCAACATATTTTGAGAAAAGCGATAAAGTTACTAAAAATAGTAAGTTTGGTAAGAATTTAGCGGAACGGACTTAGAAGTTAAGTAATTAAGGCTAGTTAGTGCGTTTTTACTTATGGAAACTTAACAAATATAGGGGACGGTATTAACGTCCCGAAACTAAAAACTTTTCTAAAATAGAAACTTACTAAAAATGGAAACTTTTGGATAAACACCGAAACTTAAAGAAAAACTATATGATTTCATTTCATCATGTCTTGTTAATCAAACTAAAGCAAACACACATGGATGTCTTTTGGTGATGAACATATTGTGCAATTCTTGGCATACTTTCCGTGTTTCTGAGACGCGTTATTATTCTAGGTCGCGGCTAGATTTCTATATCACCTTTTACTTGCGTGATTATCATTTGCTCATTTTGCTAAGGTGAGTTCATAGCCCCATGTTTTACTACTTTTACTTTACTATTTTGGGGTGAGAAACATTGCTTGTTTTCAAACTATGGACACAGTTACTTTACGTTTCCTTTTCCTGATTACGTGTTGCCTAAGTAGCGAATAGACCACTAATGCCCGAATTATCATGAACCGTCAATTGCTTAACCGACCGTACTGGTTAAGTGAGCGCGAATGTTGTAAATAGATCTATTGGGAGTAATTATCCCTATCCGGGTAAGTAGCGCTTACTAGATTCGGAGGTCCCGAACAAACGGATATATACCATGTCGGAATGTCAATAGGTGATCTTGGTCAGATACCTCTAGGGCGTGGAATACTATTTGGCATATAAAATGCTTCCTTTTAAATTGAGCTTCGGTGTCATGAGCTTAGTGCAACAGTAAATACATTCTTTTTATGTGAAGTTGTATCTGTTATAACTGTCACGTGCGTACTGTGAACTTGTGGTCCACTTTTAATATTAAATTCAAACCTATGAATTCACTCAACTTTATGTTGACCGTTTTAGCATGTTTTTCTCAGGTGCTTAGCTGTGGATGTCTTTGCTTGCTATTTGGTGTCGCTATGCATTGGGCCGATTTTCAAGAAATGCTATTATCTACTGTTTAAACATCGTTGTCAATTTCTAAAACTTTTATTCGCTTCCGCATATTATCTTTAAACTTATGTCAAACTTTAACTATTTTAATTAATGCAACGATGTTGGATTTTCAAACGTACCCTTAGAGGTCGTTCTTTGTATATTGTGTGATGTGTATTATGAGGTCACGCCCCCGGACACATGTTTCCGACTAGGCCCCGTTTGGGGGTGTGACATAGTCTAAATTATTATCTGATGGTTTTAAGACTCTAGCTTGCTCTACAATTTCACGGAGTGTATAAACATGTTCTTTTACCTGTTTAAGGTAACTTACATGTGCTTCCTTGTTTTTCTTAAGTTTAGGAGATAGTGGTGGCAAATCTAATTTAAACATCCTTGAGGCAATCACATTTGCATTATATATAGGTGTAGTATAATCAGACATACTTTTTCCTGTCAACGTTGCAATGTGTTCTTTAAACTTGATGATTGAGGTGTTTTTGGCTTGTAACTGAGCTTTCAAATCGTTTATTTCAAAACAATGCAAGAAATTCAGGAGCATCCTGATTGGTGCATGGTTTTTCATGTTGAAAACTTTCTTTACTTTGTTGTACTTTTATTTCAAGAGAAATATAACGTTTTTCAAGTCTTGAACATCTGTTTGAAAGTTCATTATAAATAGCTTTTTCAACTATATCTTTCTTTTTTGAAAGCTCAGCCTCAAGTTGCACACACCTACTGTACTCATCAATGAAACTTTGCTCTATTTCTTTATATTTAACAAGACCATCATAAGAATGCCTAGCAATACACACAATATCTTGAGAAATAATTTGCTCCAAAAGACGTTCATTTTTAATCAAAAGTTCTTTCTTTTCAATATCAAAATACTTCCTATCTACAGTCAATTGTTCAACCTCAGTTTCCATTTGTTGAAAAATTGCTTTCACTTCATAAACCTCTCTATAAAGACCTAATTCAAAATCTGCAAACGATTCTCTTAGAGATTTACAAATTGAATAACATCTTTTTCAAAAGCTTTGTTAATGTGTTTAAATGCCTAAGTCCCTTCATTTTGCCCAGTTACTTTGGTTCTAACTTTTATCATTTTGTCAAACTTGTCAAGATGACTTTTTGCTTTCAAAATATTTTGTTTGACCATACTAGTAGTTGGAAGTTGACGAGGAAGATCATTTTAAACTAGTTTCAGTTTAACCGGTGTTTGTTCAGAAACTGTTTTTAAAATGGGTAACCAAAAGGCTTGTTTTGCAGACAGTTGTTTTTTAGGAACAAATTACATAACAAAATGCTTAGATAATTTTTTCAGTGAAGCATAATTAATGGGTGTGATGTTCACTTTTTTCTCTTTCATAATGGGATCATTTTGTTTCTCATGCATTTTTAACCTAGTTGCTACAATTAATTCTAAAGTCTCTTCAGAATCAATCACATACAGTGGATCATGTTTCTTAACTAAGGTATGACCACAATACAACGCAGGTTGTTTTCGCTGAGCTTTCGTAAGATACAAGGGACTTTGATAACCAAGAGCCATTTTGTGATTTTCATGATAAAAAAACTTAAGGTTTCATTAACATATGCATCGTTTGCACAGATTGACCTATTTTATAAACAATGTTGTCAAGAGCTTTCTTTTTCTTTTCTAAATCCACAATTTCTTTAATTTATTTATCTTCTTTTCTTTAGTTTCCTTTTTCAAAACATCAACTATCTTTGACAAATTCTTTTGACTTTCAACATTTGCAAACAGTTGCAATTTTAACGTTTGAATTTGTGTTTCAAAATTGGCAAACTTTGCATTTCGATCAATGATTATACTTCGCATTTGAGAATCAATATATTTTTCGTGGTCATTTAAATCAAATTTATGTCTTTCCTTAAAAAATTTGACATGTTCCTTGTATCGTTCAAGCTCAACAGTTAATGATTCATTTACAGTCTTATTCTATTGATTAACCGCATTACATTTTGCTACTTGATTAGACATTTCCTCTATTACAGACATTATCATTGCATCTTGTTATTCAAAAGAAGTGGTATCTTGAACAACTTTACTTTCGTTTTCTTTCACATATTAATCATAAGAAATAACATTGCTGTCACTTGTAATGTTAATATCTGAATTGTCAACAAAAAAAAGTTGTTCAGGATACTACATCTCTTGAACACTTTGATCAATCACATTATTATATCGATAAGTGTTGTAATTTTGTAACTCAGAGAGAACATCTAAATCATAGGCAGAGAGTTTGGCCATAAGAATTGCACTTCCTGATGGTGCTTCATCATAGTTTGAGTCGAATGTATCAAGATCATTAATCTAGAAGATAGCAGTAGTTGGCAGTGTTTGAGTGAATGGGCCTGAATTAACTCTGTTCCCTGGGTCTGCCAAAAATGCAATATGTTCTTCATCCAAAATAACCCCTGATTCCTAAGCCTGAGCGAGCAGCATCTTTTCCATAAATCATGCAGAAATATTTAGCCTCTTTGGTTGAGTACACTATCTTGCCATATGACCTTCACCCCTGCAGTTGTAGCACCAAATTACCTTTGATTGGTTTGCAAAAGAATTTCCTATATTCCTGTTAACACCTGCTCTAGTAGCATTACTCCTTGCATTATTACCCTCATAACTCTGAGTCTATCGTCCTTGCACATTCTGCATTGTGACCCTGCCGTCTTGAATAGTGGCTTGGTTCCTTGGATTAGCCAAAGTCCTGAGTTTGTTGTTGGTAGATGGATATCTTGAAGCAAATGTTGTGCTGATGAATGCTATTTCTTTGTTGAGACTACAATTGGATCATCAATGGGAAGAAATTATGGTACTGCAAGATCTGGATCAAGTTGTGGAAACACATCTAGTGATTGTTGATGAACAGCTGTTGCTTGATATGATTGTTGATGAATCACTAGTGCTTGAAGAACAACTGGTGCAGTGTATGATTGCTGATGAACTGGTGCTTCATATGTTTGTGTTTGTGGAAGAGATGTGTAGAATTGTTGTTGTTGAGGAATTACTAAAGACTGTGGATAGTATGGAGGTGGATTGTACCGAGGTTGGTGATTGTTGTAGAATGAAGGTGAGTTATGTATGTTAGCAACCAAGGAAAGAGGATCAAGAAATCGGTCTCTCGTCATATGAACTTCATTAGCATGGACCTCATATTGCCTTACATATGCATATAGATGATCAAAGCTTGACTCGTGCATATCTTTTGCTAATTTGACATTAGTAACAAACTTACTCCATTCCGGCTTATGGTTTTTCACAAACTTAGTATTAACTTGAAGTTTCTTCATTGTCATCTCAATCGTGTTCATGTCATTAATCAGCTGAGCACATCTTAAGTAATACGAGTGAATTGTTTCTCCCTTCTCAAATTTGAATCGATCAAACTCATTATACAACTTTGATTCTCGTTCTTGCAGTGAGAGTTCTGTTCCTTCAATAAGTAACTTAACTATGTCCCAAATCTCCTTAGCAACAGTGTGATGATTCACAAGAGTATAAACATCTGGTGGTAAACCTTGAAGAACAATATTAGTTGCTCTTATGTCACATGCTTCACGTATCTTCTCTTTTTTGTGAGATCATCCAGAGTTTTCTCTCTTGTGAATGCAAGTGTATTTGGAGTGGCAGGTACTTCGACTGTTCTAAACTGAAATGGACCATTGATGACTGAGTCATAAAGTTCTTTACCATGTTCCTTACTTGGTATATAGGGTAGCATACGACTCTGTCATGAGTTATACTGACTTTTTTCGAGCATAAGAGGACGGTTATCAACTCATGCTGCAATAACGTTCTCTGCCATAGAAAGCATTTTGAATTGATTGATGTGTGAAATGATATTATAAGATCATTTCAATGATTAGTGAAAGTTGTGTAATTGTGTTATTGTTTTAAGTGTTTTTTATTTATTTTTGTTACAATTTAAGTTTTGGAATTTGTTTTAGGAAAAATTGATCAAATCGCCTGAAGAAATAAATCAAATCGCTTGAAGAATGTGATCAAATCGCCTGATGGTTTGATCAAATCGCCTGGTGAAATGTGTCAAATCGCCTGATTATAAGTTATCAACTCGTAGGATTTATTGAGTCAAACCGCGTGAAGGTTGAGCTCAAACCGCTTGATACACTTAGTCAAATCGCTTGATAATTAGAATCCAACCGCCTGAACAAATTACTCAAATCGCTAGATTAAGGTACTCAAATCACGCGAAATAAGTTATCAAATCGCTGGACTAAGAAACTCAAATCGCGTGAAATAATTTATCAAATCGCCTGAAAGTATAAGACAAATCGCGTGAACAAATAGCTCAAATTACTTGAAAGTATAAGATAAATCGCGTGACCAAGTAGCTCAAATCGCTAGAACAAGTTACTCAAACCGCTTGAGAGTATAAGTCAAATCACTAGATAATATGTTCAAACCGCCTGATATCGTAACTCAAATCGCGTGACTCCCTGATCAAATCGCCTTACCTTTGATACTCAAATCGCTTGACTCTGAGCTCAAATCGTGTGAATTATGATCAAACTGCCTGAACCTTACCTCAAACCGCGGGATTCAAATATCAAATCACGGCCTTCAAGGATCAAATCGCGTGATTTTGGAAAAATACCCAACGAGTTCAAACACATAAAAACACCTAAAAACCAAATTTTTTGAGGTTTTTACCTGATTTTTTTTGCAAAACTAAGTATATCTAAGCTATATCTAACATAAAAATCACAACTTTAACATTTTGAACATCAAAATTTTGGTCACTTTAATTTTTGAGTATAAGGCTTAAAAAACACTAGTTTTCTTAGATTTTAGCAAGTAAAACGCACACAATCAACACATAATCATCCCATAGCGACTGATGCCAATTGTAAGATCAATATAAGTCACACATCAAGAAGACTATAGATGAATACTAGTGAGAGAAAGTTGGTTAGTTTTCTAGAGAGTGAAAGAGCAAAGAGTATGTGTATAATATGAGAAAACCAACACCCTCTCCATGCGTGGAGAGGGTATTTATAGGTACATTACATGAGATGGGGCGTGGACTCCATGGATAGTCCATGGGTCGGCTCGGTTCCTTACTAAACTTAATATTGCATATACTACGAGCTAAGAACTTATATATTGGTAGTGACCGAGTCTTTTCTCGATTCCTAACACATAGCCAATTCTTTTGTAACCCATTGATGAAACCAGTATTTATTTCTTGCTTTGAAAGTTTAATACTGACTCGCGCGATCTCACCCCTTAATATATATCTAAATAAATATGAACATATATAAATATACAACAAGGGTTAAAATCCGCGAAATCAATGAAACCGGAAGCAGTATAGAGTGTTCCCGGGTCGTTATGTCCCAACGAGGCTTGAATTGAAAATCGAAAGACGAATTGATAATCGATGTTTGAAAATGACAAGGAATGATTGGGCACTAACACTGATAAGCAAATGCACATAAAAATAAGCAAAGAAAATAAGCTGGAACAAGAATAAAAGCTAGAAATGGTAAAAACACTTAAAACTTTTACACTAAGACACAAATAAGCTCAAATAAGCTTAAGACAAACCAAATAAGCTAAACTAACTCTAAATAAGCAAATTCAAAAAGCAATTAAGCTAAATTAAGCAAGAAAAACTCAGCAGTACTAACAACAGTACTAACAGTTTTAACTAACAGTACTAACTTGGAGTTAGTACTGCTAGCTTTAAGTTAGTACTGCTAGCTTTAACAAAACACAATGAAACAAGAAATAAGCAAATAAGCTAAAACAGATATTTACCTAACCCTAATAAGCACTCAGTAATAAGAATAAGCAACTAGAATAAACTAGAATGGCAAATAAGCTAAAAAGCTACAAACTGATACACTATTGAAAATACTTTGAAAAGGAAAATAAGCTTAAATAAGCTTACTCCTAAAGACAGTAAAGGAAAATGGTTTAATCTACTCTAAAAAGCTAAGGAAATCTTAAATAAGCAGAAATAATAAGCTGATAAGCTTAAAATGAACCACCAGTACTAACAGTTTTAACTAACAGTACTAACTTGGAGTTACAAAGCTGAAAGTAGAAGCTGTAAATGACTTGAAAACTAAAATTAAGCTAAGATATTAAAAACTAAAAACTAACTAGTTCCTTATTTAAAGTTTACAAAAGACTCTATTTATAGCCGAAGTCTTCTTCCCTTCGACTTCTTTCTTCTGTGTTTCTTTGTAGAGACAAAAACCAAGTGTGCTTGTTGTGTGAGGCGATTCTAAAACAAATCCCAGCCTTCAATTACTTTTGTGCTTCTTTTGAGGCAATCACAGCCATCGAAATGCTTGGAAAGTGGTGAGGGATTGCCAACATGGCACTTATACAGCTGGGGGGAGGAAGTGGAGTGGTTGAAATGATTTATCTAGGGTGTTGAGTGTTTTGCAGGGAGAAGGTATGGGAAGACATCCCCTAGCTGTACCTGGGTTTTGTTTGGGCGGGAAGAATGGAGTTTGGGTAAGTTGGCAGCTTTGGCCCCTCACTTCTTATAACTTCATTGCAACTTTCGCCCGGTTTGCAATTTCGACCCTTGTCTTTTAATTCTTGCAATACAACTTGGGGTTTGGCAATTTTAGTCCCTCAAGTTGTATTTTCTTCATGTGGTTGACTTTAGACTTTGACTTGACTTGGTCTTTTCCATCCTTTGCTTGGCTTTGGTTTGTTTTTGGCTTTCTTTTTGAATATCCGTTCCTGCACAATTCAAATGCAAAACATACAAATACAATGTATTTTTGGTACGTTTTTAGTCATTTAAGTCCTTTTTTAAAGGAAAATGGTATGTGTAATTAAGTACATACCAAAATCCCCCATACTAAGGTATTGCCGTGTCCTCACGCAATGTTATGAAGTAAACACTTAGAAAACTAAGAATCTCGGCCCCCTCGACTAATAACCTCGAAAAGTAGCAAAGTGTTCGTCAAGGAGAACCTAAAGAATCAATAGCTTTGACAAGTCCCGTTTCCACCATTTTTTTTATATGTACACTACTATCCCTAATATTTTTTTGGATTTTCTTTTCTTTTTCTTTTCTGTTTGACTTCCTTTATTTTATCAACATTGGGATCATAGAATGAGAAGCGCCCATAGAATAATCTAC
>BQNB010153040.1:0-10392 GCA_026074375.1 Tanacetum coccineum
TAGAAAATTAGGTTTAGAAAACCCTAATTTTCTTGAAAACCCTAATTTGAAAACTTCCTTGTATAAACCCTTTTATAACCCAAACCAAGCTTTCAAGACACCTTGTATATGCTTAACAATAACCCTTAAACACTTGTACTAGCTTAGAAATCAAAACTATGGATTGTATATGAGTGTGGGTTGTATGTCGTGGGCTAGGAGGTTCCAAGAGAGAGTATTTGTGTTAAATTTTGCTTGAAAGAGTTAAGTGTGTGTATACTTCTACTTTTTGGTTCCTATTTATAGCTAAACATGTATGAATACCATTTTGGTGAAACCAACAAATGGTTTTTGGTGTGTTCCTTGAGTGTGGCCGGTTTAGGAAGCATGAAGGACAAGAAAATGATTTAAAACTTACTTAGGGCTTTTAAGAATAGGGACATGTTTTGGTTGGAAGCTTACTTTGTGTAAGAAGTGATATGACATGCCTTACATGCTTGTTCTTGCCCCCTCTCCTTCTTTTGTTGCTTGCCGTGTCTAAGAACACAAAAGGGAGACAAAAGTGGTTCTTTGATCTATTGGTTAACAACTAATATTGTTTATTCAAGTTAGTGGAGGTTTAGATGATTTAATTTCAAGTGTATGTGTGGTATATGTGCAAATTTCATCTAGGGGCTAAAATAGATAAAGGTTTATGAGATTTTTTGAGTATTATGGGTATTAATGGGTATTTGTTGAAGTGTAGGTGAGTTTATGGTTTGTCATGCATGCAAAAGTGTAGTTTTATTGCGTTACGTAACCAATAAAAATAAAAAGCATAAAGTTATAAATTATCATCCTAATAACTTTATAACACTTACTTGACGTAAACATTTAGTTGTTTGATGCCCGTTTACGTTGAATGCTCATTTTTAGTTTACGCGATTTAGCTTAACGGTAAAAATTAAAAGTACACGCGCAAAAGCCTAAAAATAAATAATTGAATAATTGAAGTCGTAAATGACCTGAAAATGTGAAATGTTACAGCTCAAGTCGGTTAAAAATTTAAAAGTACGTGGGTTTCGGTGTTAATAAAAAAATAAATGGTTCATGTCGGAAAATTTTAGAAAGTACGTTGGTAATTTATGAATTTTACCCTTTAAATTACTATAGTAAATGGTAGTCAACATTGTTTTGACTTCTACTTTGGTTATTAGACTATGAAAATGATTCACAAATTTTCTATTTTTGCAAAAGATGTTTAGGGTTGTGAGGAGAGTTATTGACTCTTGAGTTTTGGATGTTGACAATGTCTCGTGCTTATTTTTCAGCTAGCACGCTAAAGGATGCATAAGGTTGTTGAAATAGGTGCATTTGGTTTGAAAGTGGGTCACGATGAATGGTTGAGGTCGCTAGATTGTGTTCACCATTTTGCTAGTTGGTGTTCGTTTGTTGTGTTAGTTTGTGTTTTGTGATAAAAAAACAATAATATGTGAAATTTAGAATGATAACTACACCCGCGTTAGCATCTATGATTACTTATTATCAACAAAATGTATGCATATAGTTAACCATAATTTCCTTTAAACAAAAACAATAAACTGACTTATTTTATAAATCGTCAACCATTGTATGGTCGATGTGTGCGTTTGCTTATTTTTCAGCTAGCATGCTAAGCGACGCATAAGGTTGTTGAAATAGGTTCAATTTGCTTGGGAGTGGGTGGTGACGATGAATGGTTGAGGTCCCCAAATTGTGCACCATTTAGCTAGTTGGTGGTCACTTGTGGCGATAGTTTCGGTTTTGTGATCAAACAAAACAATAATAATATGTGAAATTCAGATTGATAACTACACCCGAGTTAGCATCTATGATTACATACTATCAACAACAAAAAAACGTATAGTCACCTATAATTTCTTTTAACATATACGGTTAATGAAGAATAATAAACTAACTTGGAAAAAATTATAATCATAAAACAGTTCAAAATTTTAAGGATGAATGTTATGTTCACAATATATTCGCAAAAAAACTCTAACACAATGATGTAACAACTTAATTTGTTCAATCAAAACAATTTTAGAAATCATTAATCTATTAGATTAGACAAATTATTTTGCTACATCATTATGTGAAAACTTTTGGGTATATTTTTTATTTAAGAAAGGCTTTATGTATATCTTTTTGTGGAACAATCCTCAAATTTAAATAGCTCATCTTGTGTTAACAAACTAATGACAGTTTCTTGTATTTGTTACATCGCTTTATAATAGAATCTAGTTTATAAGTAAAGAAGGATAACAAATTTAGGTTTAGATGGGAGTTTGTTGTTTGATACGGATTACATTATTTTATTTTTGTTGATAGTTCTCATTTTTTTCCCCTTTACCTTCTAGTTCTACATATACATTAATAACTTTTGGATGAATAGTTATAAGTCAACATACGAAGATGTCAATTAGCTGATATCAAGAGTTGAAGACATAAACAAACTTTTAGAGCAAATGATGCTATAAGATAGATAATACGTGTTGATAGTAATTGGACGGTAATAGCATCCAAGAATTACTATTTTTAAAGGGTTTTTTTTGTTTGTTTGAATTCTTGACTCTATCATAACTATATAAAAAAGTATTTGTGATGTATCAAAAGGTCAACTTAGAGGGCTATTGGTTGTTGGTTAACTATATAACTCTTGAGAACTTTGTTGAAGTTAAATTAAAAATGGTAAACCAACAACATAAAATTTCACATTATAATATTGGTTACGTGTTAATCACATTAACACCTGTTGCAAAAATCTATGTGAAAATATGTTTTTCATCCAATTTGAACACAAATTGTTATAGACTTGAGTTACTTATACGAATATCATATTATTTGGATAGCACTCCTTAACGAGAACTTGGTAACAATATAATAAGTGTTCAAAATGATACTAATGTGAACGAGATATCGAGTACCGAATTATGGTGCTTGCAATGGAAATTAAGGGTGGAAATAAATTGGTTAAAGTTTATCGTACATTGATGAGTGAACAAATTGTTTATCAGTTTATAAGGCTGCCTACTATAAGGACCATCAACGACCTTTATTTTTTTCTGCCACATCGGCTTTTTCTCTCCGGCGACTTACATGCGATTTTTTATCACTATAAGACGATCTTCAATTTTTTTAAAATTTTTTTAACAACAAAATTAAATTTCATAAAAAATAAAAATATTACATAATAATAAAAACATTATATAACAACAAAATTAAAATAGTACATAGATTATTAAAAACGATACATAGCTAAATAAAAACATAAACGCATGAATTTAGTCTGATTCGGAATCAGATTGCACCCCAAATTCCAACATGAATAACTCATCATGAGCTTGTTCTTGCCTAATTCTTTTCGCCCACTCTTTTTCTGTAACACCCCCAAAATATGTCGTAGCGGAATGGTAATCGGGGGCATTACTTCATAATACAATAACACAAGATATAAGAGAGCGACCTCTAAATGAGTCGTTTGAAAAGTAATCTCGTTGATTTAATTGAAATTGAACTTGTTATAACATTTGTCCCAAAGTTGTATCAAAATGAAAGACTGAAAATAATACAACGAGATTTGATTGTTTGAATGTATGTAGAAATCCATGAATGTAATCTTTGTAAAATTTGGACTCCAATGCACATCAGTTATGTCAAGCATCATATTCACCTAAGAAAGACATGCTTAAAAGTGTCAACATAAAGTTGACGAGTTTATAGATTTATGTAAATGTAAATGTAGGATCAAAAGAGTTTGGTGTCTACTGCTTCACCACAATATCATGAAAAATATTTAACAATTAGTGACGTTCAATGAAAGTAGTGTGGACCACAAGATTTAAAACGTATAGCTATTGTAACACATACAATATCACAAAATGTAATTACGACTTCACTAAGCTCATGACACTGATGCTACGACTTGTATGTGTGAAACTTAATGCAATTAAAAGCCCCGTGTAGATATCAACCCGTAACATCTAAATCCGACATGGTATACGCCCGTTGGCCTTGTAGACATTAATCCTGGACGGGGATGTCACTCCCAAATAGATCTATTTATAACACACGCGCTTACACAAAGTACTTAACAGTTCATGATAGTGGGCATAGTGGGTTATCGCTACTTAGGCACGCTACGTACTCACTGTAAGAATTGAATAGTATTGTACTTGTGTCTAATTGTAAAATGAGCAATGTATCTCGCCTCGAGATTTGTAAAATGAGTTTGGAATCAATCATGTAAACGAGTTTGTAAACAAGTTATGAAAACGAGCGTCGACAGAAATATTACGATATTTAATCTATACATTCTCTTCATGTTTTGGAGATGACAAACATGTAACTTATAACACATAACGTAAAGTGCCAAAGTTACTTGTAATCACAAATCATCAATGAATTCATACATCAACATCTCTCGACGTCTCAAGTCTGCTTCAACGTAGTTTGCACCCGACGTAAATCACTTAAGGTATGAATAAATAAATGCATAATTTATTTTATGATCAAATGAATTTTTATTTTTCTTAAACCTTACATTTTTTTATAAAATGTTACAAACATTTTTAAAACTTATACAAAACATTTTTGTATTTATAAGAAATATTTTATTCAAAATAAATATTTTGAATTCAAACTTTCAACTTAAAAACGAATATATTTGATCCAGAAAACACCTCCCCTGGAAAAGACAAAAATGAGAGTGTCCAGCTATGGCGACCCCCTTATAGGTAAGGGCGGGCCCCTTAGTGATAAGGGGGCCGACCATAGAGCTAAGGAGGCCGGTCATGTAAAAACGCTCTCAGCCTTGCCTATAAATAGTGGATTGTTCCCCACAGATTTTTCACCTTTTGCATCTATTTTCTTTCTGTCTCAAATCAGTTTATACATCTTCTACATCCTCTAAAAAACTTTTTGATCATTTAATCATAAGCATTTGTTTCCAAGTGATTCAAGCTTATTCCTCCAAGTGCAAGAGAAGAACTCTCGCTATCGTCAAGATACGAAGTTATGTAGTTTAGTTAGTGCATTCGTGACATGTGTTACATTCATAATGCATAGATCGAGTCCACATATTCCAAACTTGTGTAATAGTTAGATTGGGTTGATCGTGATAGTTTTTAGGTGAGGTAAATACTTGTAAGAATGATTAGTGGTTAGATCAGGTTAATCGTGATAGTATTTAGGCGAGGTAAATAAATGTGAGGGTGATTAGTATTTTAGACCTTAAAATACAAGCATGTGGTAGATTGGTTCTAGCTAAGATTAGAACTCGACATTTGGCTTAGTGTCTGAAATTGGTGTAAGCTACGGGGTAGATTGGTTCTAGCTAAGATTAGAACTCGACATTTGACTTTGTGTCGGAAATTGGTGTAAGCTCTTGTGTACGGTTTTCTCCGCCTAAAGGGGGCTTTTTGACTAGTGAAGTAACTCTCGAGTTGGGAACTTGAGGAGTGGAGTAGAGCGAAGAGGAGCTTCGTGACCGAACCACTATAAATCTTCGTGTTCGGTTTGCATTTCCTTTTACTCATCTCTTTACATTTATACTCACATTTATTGCTTTATATTTATATTTGCAATTATGTGTTGTGTTGCTTATATAATATTGATTATGTTTGTGTCATGAATAAATATGAACATTGTGCTTTGGTTTATATTGTTGTTATACGATTTGGTACTACATGTATATAAATAGTAAGAACACTCTTTATATTGTATCACGCTTGATCGGCAGTTTGATACGAAACATTTTAAATTTTTAAATAGAAACGTATTCACCCCCCCTCTTCAACTTTTCATGTTCGTTTCTTCACATAATTCTTTCACGAGCCCTTCATAATAACTCCAAATCATAAGTGAATAACTTCATATATATTTCTTTAGTTTCTTACACCTTTCAGAGCCATTCTTTTCGTTTCTTACACCACCAAAATTTGTTTCGTTACACCTTAGCCTACCCTGTAGATTAAAGTCCTTAATCGGTTGCTAGCTGCTTTTGTGTAAAAGTATGTACTTCTTGTGTTCGTGTGCGTATTTCTTATCTTTGATTAGGTCTATAAATTGCGCAATGCAATAGGAATGTGAAAATAGTAGTTTTCTTTTATTTTATGTGTGTTTACTACTTTTACTATTATGATCGAAAATATTGTCCAAATTTATTATGATCGTGAAGTGGTGAAATTGTACACCTTATTTCGTGTTCTAGTGTTTAAAAAAATCGAAAATACTAAAAAAATGTAAGAGAGAAAAATAGGAGAGGTTTGTGAGATAATCGGTTCATCTAAACTTAACCGATTTTATTATTTTGAAAATAATCGATTATTCGTTTGTACGTGCTATAAACCAACGATGTACAGTTTTGTTTTATTAATAGTTGGTCACGTTATAAACCAACTATGTACTTTGTATTAAGTGGTAGATATCGTCACTATTGTTGTACTATATTATGGATGATTGGGAGTTGGTAGTTATGGAAATGCCAACTAGGTTTGTTTTGAAAGATGATTAAGACATCTTTGAGTCTAATTCGTGTCGTATCAAAGCGTGTGTTTTCATGTTAAAGGAGTGAGTTATCAGGATTTGTTGCCTTATTTCATGGGACGGCTAGGAAAAGTTGCATAGCAACCACTATTCTTCAATGTATTAGGTACTTAAATCTATTGTGTTATGTTTTTTATTTTAACACCAATATATATGTTTTCCCATGCCTAAATACCTAACCCTATGATTGTTCCTTCAACATAACCTTAGGTTTACTCGAATGAGGTGAGATGAGCAATCACGAGGTGTGTCTCATTCATAGCATTTGAATTGTGTAAGTGTGGTTTTCTTGTGATTCGTTGGTACGTGTTATAAACCAACGATGTACAGTTTTGTTTTATTAATAGTTGGTCACATTATAAACCAACTATGTACTTTGTATTAAGTGGTAGATATCGTCACTATTGTTGTACTATATTATGGATGATTGGGAGTTGGTAGTTATGGAAACGCCAACTAGGTTTGTTTTGAAAGATGATTAAGACATCTTTGAGTCTAATTCGTGTCTATCAAAGCGTGTGTTTTCCGTGTTAAAGCGTGAGTTAGTCAGTGATTTGTGCCTTTTTCATGGGTACGGTCAGGAAAGTAGCTAGCAACACTATTCTTCATTGTTTAGACTTAATCTATTTGTTATGTTTTTTATTTTACACCAATTATATATGTTTCCTATGTCTAATACCTACCCTATATTGTTCTTCATCTTAACCTTTGGTTTTACTCGAATGAGCGAGTGAGCAATCACGTGTGTCTCATTCATGCATTTGAATGCGTATGTGTGCTTTTCTTATTGGTGTAATACTATTGGTGAATATTAATTGGTCCTATTCTTTAGCTTATTCGAGTTAGGGAGTGAGCAATCACAAGTGTCGCGGTCATGGATTTGGGCGTGCATTTGTGGTTTTGTCACCCTTTCTGGAATAGTGGTATCGATATAGATTGAAAAGAATGATCAATCCTTAAACCTGGTTACATTTACCCAATTTACCTTTTAGACTAGTTACTCCTTAGCTTTAATGGTGGAGATCTCTATCCTTGCTAAGCTTATGATAGAATACTTGTCACGACTGAACAATTAAGCGAACTACTAAATGTTACCACATAGATTAGTTGAGTGATTTGAGTGATTTCGTTTTCTATTTCGTGAAGTGTTTGGTTGTGTGCTAGTAATTGAGTAAAAAAATGCTTAAAGGAAAAATAAGTCCTAGTCAATTGGGATACATTTTCATAAGATATTTCTAAAGTCTACTTGAGGACAAGTAGGATTCAAGTGGGGGCATATTTGATGACATCAAATTACGTCACATTATTAGCATCATTTATCCCAGCTATATTGCTTGTTTTATATTATTTTATATAAGATTTGATACTTAATTGTTTATATTTGTTTATCCAATACGCCGTATCAAACCCCTCCAATACGGCGTATCGACCCTTTTCCAGAACTTATAAATAGAAAACCCTACACTCGGTTTTCAGTATGTACATAAGCCTTTAACCACCAAGTACGATCTACAGACGATTTTAAGAAGCCAAGAAGGTCAGCAAGTGCCTCAAGTCAATAGGAAAACTCTTGTAATCTTAATACTACGCTATACGCGTTCGGTTAGCGTGTCTTTTTCTTTACTTTAATCGTTCATCTAAGATACTGTGTTTTGTTACAATGACTATGGGCTAATACGTGTAGGTATTAGCCATGTTTATGATAATTTAATATTTGGTTTGTTTATATTGATTGTTTACCTTTTCGTTGCATGTTGATTATGTTTATCACTTCATATATGTTTATGTTTGATTATGTGTTTAATCTGTCATTCAACTGGATCTAGGATTGCGTAGGAGTAGACTAGAGTCTGGGATAGAACTACATACAACTTATTTACGTGACTCTGGGATAATAGGACTACAAATTTAAGCCCAGATCACTGCCTTGGTTATTTGAGTGGTAGCCTAAGTGGTGACTTAGGATTACAAATAACACCTTGTTTCCTTGGATAGTGGTTTAAGCTAGGTTTCGATATTCACCAATGTTGTCTCCTAGATAGATTATAATCAACTATGTATGCTTTATGAGGATTTAGGTTAATTGTGACAAGATTAACTTAATAAAGTTTAGGGAGAAGAACCACCTAAGCTTAGGGAATGATATAACACCAACGAAGTAATACAATCATTGCACTCATAAACAATTCCTACATTTTATTAGATTAAACTGGCTAATACGTTTTCCTTACATTAGTGCTCGACCGCTTCTTTATCGTTTGTTTATCTGCTTGTATGTGTTAATTGTCTTGCTTAGTTAGATTAAACCAAAATTCGTGCCAGTCACTCAGGCTGAAAACCCCCCTTTGCGTTAGTTTAGGTTTAATTAGGATTAATTAGGACTAACATAGACAACTAAAATACTGATAGATTTAAGTATTAACACTCACTCTTAGTGATCGACACCCTACTTACCAACGAACATGTTGATAGAAATAATGTCTAAAAACATTATTAATATAAAAACGTTCAATGCAAAATTAAACGTAAACAAGTAATTAGTAGTAAATTTTCATTTCGAAAATTATATCACTTAAAGGTATGAATAAATAAATGCTTAATGCATTTTATGATCAAAGAAAATTTTTATTCAACCTCACACTTTTATAAAATGTTGTAAACATTTTTATAAACATTACAAAACATTTTCTACAATTAAAAGAAATATTTTATTCAAAATAAACATTTTAAAATTCAAATTTTCGGACCTAAAACGGCTAGAAAAGTTCCAGAAAATCCCCCTATAGGGAGGCCCCCTTAAATACACGGGCGGCCCCCTTAATTTTAAGGGGACCGCCCATAGGTAGATGCTCCTCCAGTTTGTCCTATAAATACTGGACTTTTACCCACTATTTTCTCACATTTTGCACTCATTCTTTCTGTTCTAAAACAGCCCACGCATCTCATTAAATCCTTTGATCATCTAATCATAAAGCTTTGTTTCCAAGTGATCCAAGCTCAATTCTTCAAGTGCAAGAGAATAATACTTCCATCATCAAGTGAAGAAGTATTACACCTGTAACACCCCCATTTTTACAATATAGCAGCGGAAGCTAATCTGGGGTATTACTTCATTGATACAACAATCATAATCATAGAAAACGACCCAAAAGAGACGTTTATTCAAAAGATATGTTATCATTCATTTCAAATCAGAGTTTTACAAAGGCAGGTCCCAAAATCTAGTTTCATACAAAGTGAATGATAACATGTTTTAACCATCTTCGAGTCCATGCCACTCCGTGCCGTATATTGCTCAATAACCTGAGATAAACAAGCTAAAAAGTCAACACAAAGGTTGAGTGAAATTCATAGGTTTGATAAATAGTTTGAATACAAGTTATAATGGAAATATTGGCATTATTGGGATAATTATCATGGAGAAGATTTAATATCACGGAGAACAGTATTATCATGGGAAAATAGTTGAATATTATCATATGGTTGAATGCAAGTCATTATAATGGTAATAATTGTAACGAATACAATTTTCATGGAAAATCAGGGTAACATTATTATTGTACCTAAGCTCATGACATCAATACATTAACAGGGAAATCACCGTAGTGATATTGGTTAGGGACAGATGTCCCCGTGGAAAAGATAACTTGCCAAGGTTACCTATTAGGACAAATATAGTGCGTTTAGCTACCCCAAGCATGGGTATACCAACGGGAGCCGTCACCCCCAATAGATCTATTCACAATATTCGCGTTCACTAGTAATGCAAGTAATGGCACTGGAAGCTACTTAGGCAATAATATATCTGGATAGCATACATTTAGAAAACACTTGCATTCATGGTTTATA
>BQNB010153041.1:0-12211 GCA_026074375.1 Tanacetum coccineum
TTTAAAAGCCTTACGGAATACTTACTCTATACTTATTATTGATAACTTCGAGATTATTCCTAATTATATATTTATATTATACATATTTATTATATATTGTATTTATATATATATTTAAAGGTGTGGTTTCGAACGTGTCAATTTTTGGCGCCGCTGCCAAGGAGGTGTGTACGATTATCGAGTTGAAGTTTGTTGTGCCTTGACGACCCTTCCTCGTGAAGTTATCATTTTCATTTGTGAATATTTTCTTCGTATTATAAAAATTAAAAAAATACCAACAATACTTTTCCTAAAGTATTGAAAGTACCAAAAAAAATCGAAAAACAACAAAAGATTTAAAACTTGTCTTTGTGTCATTTGTGAAGTACGGCTCACCTTTAAGAGATTAACAAACTATAAGAGGGGTATAAAGAGGGTGGTTCCAAGGAACTACGAACCGAAAGGAGAAGGTTTTTAATAGCTTCGCGCTTTCCCGCTCCTTTGTGCGTTTTTCTTTTAAAGAGCTACCGTGAAGCAAGTTGATTATTGGTTTAAGTTATCCGGTCTCATTATTTTGTCCTCTAATAAAATGAATTGTTTAAAAAACTTAAAAATCCCAAAAATAATCTTCTTTTTCTTCTATACCATTTAATTCTTTTCTTAACCCTCTCATTTTTAATTCTTAATGTCGACATTTGTCCTATGCGTTGGGTGTGGAGAACCATTATATGGTCACCCTTGTCGGTGGTGTACTTGTGAACGGTGTGGTAATGATCTTCGTGATGGATATTGCTTTCTATGCCATTCAAGGAACGGAGATTCTTTCACTTATGATTCAACTCCGAATTCTTTCGATAATCCTCCCGATTTTTCATACCCACCTCCACAACCCCAATACATGCCATACTCTTGTGAGTTATGTGGGAACGATGCCCATTATGGTTATGATTGTCCACCTCAAGTCCCGTTTGTCTATAATCAGGACCCGTGTTTCAATCAAAACTTTGATTATTTTCCACAAACTTCACCGAGTTTTCCACAACAATATCCTTGTTGTGAAGATTGTGGGGGCCCTCACGAGACTTTTCAATGTCAATCGATGAATTATTACGAACCTAATCCATGTTATGATTCTAATTATTCTGGTTTTGACCAAATTAAACCCCTACAGTTTCTCGTCATTCATCAACCTCCTCAAGAAACAAGTTTGGAATTTTTGCAAGATAACAGAAACCTAATTAACTCTGTGCAAACTTTCTTAGGAAATTTTAAACGATTTTCTTTTTATGAAACGCCAAAGGTTGTATCACTAGCATGTGAGACAATTTCTGAATTTGAGCATGCTTTTGAAGACAAGCAATATCAACCGGAGGGTATTCTAGAGTTATTTCGTAAACTTCATGATAATGTGCAAAGTATTCACGAGGAGTTGGCAGAGTACATAAATACTCCGAGTTGAAATCGTCCTACCATCTACTATGATGATGATGATGATAATGATGACGAGGATTATACTATTGCAATCACACCCGACTTACCAATTACGGACTCTCTTATAATGGAGGATGAGCATCTTGACACTATTCCGGCAACAGAATCGGATGAATTAATAAAGTCTAGTGTCGAGAACCTAGTCTAAATCCCAAGTGAGTCTGAGGGTATTCCCGACAATATGTGTGATGTGCCTTTTCGTGATAATTCTCCGCCTTTTGACATTTTAAAAGATCAATTTGAGGGTTTCTCCGATTCTAACGATGATTCTACTTCAATTGATGACGATTCTTTCTCTATTGACGACATCGATTATGTTGAGGCATCACCTCCCTATTCGGAGCTCGTCAGCTTAGAGGTGGTGGAGATTGTTATCCCAGAAGTTGGAGGGATTGATACTGATATTCTTCTAACAATCAAAGACGATATTCTTCATGAAAATTTGTTGAATGTCAATCTTCTTATTGCTAAGATCGAAGCATTAAAATATAATCCCACTCCATCTTCCGATTTTGTGACCAAGTCTTCCTCCACATCTCTTAACTTTTTCTTGGAGGAGACTAACACCTTTGATAATTCTTTACCCGAATCTGAAACTTTTTGCTTTAATCTGGAAGAGATTAGTAGTGGCAGTCCCACTTCTTATTCGGATTTATCTCTTCCAGATTATGAAGCATTCTTTTGTGATAGTGAGCCCGATTCGGGAAATTTCACTATGGATGTGGTGGAGGATATTTTTGATAATCCAACAAGAGAACCAAGAGTTCATGTGCCTAATGTTTTACCCACCCATCCCACCCTTCATCTGGATTCGGATTTCACTCTTTCTAGTGATTCCCTCGGATCCGACCTTGTAGTTTCTTTTCCTTCCGGAACTAGAAACAAGATTTTCGATCCAGGGATATTCATTGAAGTCCAATCCAAGAGATTTCTATCACCGAATGAATTTTCTATCTCGTTCATCTGTGATCCTCTTTATCCAGTGTTTGATACTTTGCTCCCATTTTCATTCGAAAATAAGGACAACGTTTTCAATCCTGGTATTCTTGCTTCTAATGAGGAGAAATCTCCTCATCTCTTATCTCATTAGGACTTTAAAGCTTTCCAGCTCATTTCTAAAAGCCCGATGATGATTTCTGGAGGGGACATTCCTATCTTGGATGTTCCGTTTCTCCATTTCTATCCTCCTTGACCAGCTCAAGTATGGGGGATCAAGTCAGGCTCAAGACTCGGTTAACAAAATTAAGCGCTTCGTGGGTGGCAACCCATGTTTATCCTAATATGATTATAATAGTAGTAATGAATAAATGTGTTGTGTGAGGAGGCTCGCCTCTACCTTTCTCATGTTTCGTGTTTTGTGTTGTATGTCCAGGATTGTCCCGGATTTTTAAAGCCTCTCGTGCTCGCGGTTTTTGTCATTCGATCACTAGAGCTTCACATCCTCAGCTTCATTATGGGAATCCAATATCCAAATCTTATCGACTAACGTTTATCTTTGCGCGTAATTAATAAACGGCCTTAGATTTACGTAGAGATCCTTCTTAAAAACATTGAGGATAATGTTTAGTTCTAATATGGGGGGTCTATTGATTTGATTTTGCCTGCAGTCGTTGTTTTCACGTAATCCCGTTTTTACCACCAAAATACCAAAAAAAATGAAAAATTTTAAAAATTTTCAAAAATAAAATAAGTGTTTTGTCACAATTTTGACTTTCCTGCTGGGTAGAATAAGAATAAATTTTGGCTCGATCGAGTGTGTTGAGCTCTAGCTTGTTCCTTAACTTTTAAACTAAGCGTTCGCGGATCTTTTTATTAAAGATTTTAAATTTGCGAAGAACGAAAAATGATAGAATTAATTATGAGTTAGATGCTAAACAAGGATTATTTGGAAATCTTACAAGCTCATGTGTGTAATTTGTGGCTTTTTCTCCCATACGCTCCTAACCGGACTAATAATACGTGCAATTTTTTAAAATTAAACTTAAATCAGAAATTTTTGAAATGTAGGCAATAACATTTTTGTTTTAGTTCAAATTTATACTTCAATTTTCCAAAAAAAGTCTTCTCTATATATCGTGGTATAAAGTTTAATGAAAAAAATAAAAAATAATAAAAAATAAAAAATAAAAAAATAATTTGATGATGAATAAGGTAATAATATAAACTGTGGGCTGATAAAAGTTTACTGCCTCTTGCCGGCTCACAACCGATGTGGCAGTCTTCAAAAGAAGGCCCATAGTAAGAATAATAATCCGAGACTGATAATTTTTTTTTGCATCTTGCCGGCTCACAACCGATGTTGCAGCCTTCAAAAAGGTCGAGGATTTCAACTGCATCATGGCTATATTAATGTTAAGTGCAATAAATGTGATTTAATAAATATAGGGAAAATCTCTTTTTCTTAAATTTAAATATGCTTTTGAAATAAGACTATTTCGTTTTAAGTTGTGATTTTATGTATATACGGGAAATCCAAGGGTTTTGAAACCGAAGGTCCGTGAGTCCCGATACTAGTCTCTGTGGGGTGTCAAAAGCCTGGTCACTTAGCCGCAAGGTTGGGATGTGCCGAGACGAAAGTCGCTACATGGGATGATCTCGCCTTCAAACTCATTACTTTTTGGGTGGAACGTGACGCATAGAAATTTTGCAAAACGATTGATTTATGGTTGAAATTCGAAATAGCACATTCACCTAAGATATAATAATTGTCGGGAGTGAAAAGTTTACAAGGTACAAGTATGAGTAGTGTTAGCATCTTTACTTGTATTTAACGGTGATTTCGTTTTAAGCTTGGTTTGGAATAAGTGAAAAGTCATGAACGATGAATTTATCCTTTTTGGTGTATTTTAAGATTGAAATGTTTCTTGTTCTACGATCCCTAAAAGTTATGAAAATAACGAAAGTCAAACACGTTAGTAGTTGCTTGAAAAGAAAAGTACAAAAAATGAGAAAAAGGAAAAATACAAAAATATGTGTGAGAATAAGTGTGAATATTTGAAAATTGTCAAAATGGGGCTTTTCAAAACTATTGATTCTTTAATTCCCTTTGATGAACACTTAGCTACTTTTCGAGGTAATTAGTTGAGGGGATTGAGATTCTTGGTTTTCTAAAGTGTTTATTTATGGCATTGCGTGAGGACACAACAATAGTTTAGTGTGGGGGATTTTGGTATGTGCTTAATTACACATACCTTTTACCTATAAAAATGAGCCAAAATGACCAAAAAACGGACATAAAATGCCAAATAAATGTTTGTTTTGCTATTTGTGTTGTGCAGGAACGGATATTCAGAAATAGAACAAAAACAAAGCCAAAACCGACAAAACCAAGCACGGAATGGAAAGAGCCAAAAATTCAAAGTCAAAAACACAACTAAAAAGTCAACCAAGTCAAAGTAAAAAGTCAAAGACGAAGCCGATATCGAAGAAATGTTAAATAGGCCAACCCGTACACATCTAATAGGCCGGGTCAGCCCATTAAAACATTATGAAGTCTTATAAAAGTCCAAACCCAAAACCCTTTTAAAACCGGCCCAAATCCAATACAAGCCCACAACCACTTATACTCTATTAACCCTTTAACCCTTTACCTAAAATTCCTTTACACCTTAAGTCCTTTTCATTTTCACCCCAAGACCTTTTTCACTAACCCCATTACCCTAACCTAACAAACCTCTACACACCTTACAACCGTTAATCCTGCTCATATCCCCAAAACTTTATAAACGTTTCCCGCACTAAAGGACTAATTGTACATATTCACCTTACCTGACCCATAAGTGACCACACACTGCAAACCGAACAAAGCTAATTATCCACCCCCAAACCTTAACCCACCCAGCAGATGTATTAAACATCCACCTTGGCAATCCTTGGGCCTCTGATTGGCAGAGTGAAAAGACAAGAATCAATGGTGTGATTCAAAGGCTTGGTAAAACACAGGGTTTGAATGGATGGCATACTTGATTGAGGCTTGGTTTCCACTCTCACAACAAGCACAAGAAGCACACCTGTGCATTTCACTTTTTTTTATATAAATGGGCTTATTCGTTTATAGAAGAATAAGATTTTATTTTTTATCTAGGGTAGTGTTGCTTTTTTCGGAGTAGCTTATCTTAAGCCTTATCAAACTTAAGTTTTAAATATTATAGTTTCTTTTATAGTTTAAAACCTTGTAATCTTTTTAAGCTTTATGAAATTTCAGTTAAAATTTCTTTATGCAAATTTGTCCATTTTCTTTATTATACACTTGTTTTTTGATGTTTGCTTGCTGATTTTCCTGGCTTATTGTCTGTTAAGATTGGCCTTTTATTGCTTATTTGATTTAGTTCAAATCTGGTTTTGCAAAAATTCTAGCTTAAATGAGTTTTTATGTGTTTAAAATGCAAATTAGCTTCTTAAAGGGGTGTTTGGATCAACCCAGTTTTTGGGTCAAACTGGGTCAGTTTTGGTTTGGTTCTTAAACTAAGCTTTGCCTAGCTTAGATTAGTAGTTAAAACCAGTTAGTTTAAGTTTTTGAAGTTTAAATGTAATTTTTGAGTTCTTGTCTAATTATCTTTTGAATCTATGAGTTCTTAGCTAAGCAATCAGCTTCTAGGTTTAGGTTTGTTAAAAGTCAAGTGTTAATTAAGTCTCATTTCAAGTTTGAAACCTTGTGCTTTAAGTCTGCTTGTTGGTATGCATCTTTGTCCTAATCTGTCAAATGTTTCTTTTCTTCCATTTCAGTCAAAAAGATTCAATTCCCCTTTTTAATCTTAGTTTTAGGTCTGGTATAGTTAGATTTAAACTTTGCTTTTTGGTATAAAAGTAGTATGTAGTATAGAGATTGCCTACCTTAGCTTATTTTTATCCTTTAGAGCTTATTTAGGTGCCTTAGAGTAGGGCTGCAAGTAGTGCATTTGGCTGCCAAAACCCAAAAAGCCAATCCTTTCTTAAATATGTTTTCCTTTTTTTTCTTGCTTATACCTTATCTAAAAATGCTTAATATAGATTTAGCCCAGCTTATTAGGAGTAGTTTAGGCCTTTAGCAGCTTATCTAGTTTGATTTAAGCTTATTGCAGCTTTTTAAGCTTATTCAGTTTAGGAGATTTAGTAATATTCCATATTAGTGAATCTGCCCTTTTCCTTATAGCTTATCTTGCTTATTAGTTGTTCAAATTGCTTATTTATGCTTGTTTTGGATTCTCAGTAGTATTCGCTTATGGCATGTCCATTTTTAGCCATTAGCTTATTCATTAAGCCCATTAGAAGGTTGTTTAAAAATGGTTGTTTAACCTTTTAAGCAAACTGTCAACTTATTTGCTCATTTCTAGGCTTCTTATTGCTTTTCAAAAATAATTTTCAATTTTAAAAATGCTTATTTTTAGTTTATTAAAAAAGTTGTTTAAAAAGTTTTCAAAAATAAAAACATTGGGGTGTAGGGGAAGTCAATAGTGAGCAAGGCTCGAACCCGAGACCTCCCACATAACACTCCAACGCTTTAACCATTGCACCAGACCAGGGCTATCTGCCCATTTTCCTTTCACTTTATTTTTATACCATTTTTAGCTGTTTTGCTTATTAGCTCTTTGTAGCTTATTTCCAGCTTATTTATAAGCTGTTTTTCAAAACTCTTATTTATATAGCTTAAAGTATTTTCTTGCATTTTTCCAGAATTTTCCCATTTAGTTTACTATTTTTTATTAATTTTTTTGATTAAAAGTGTTTTTAATTCATATTAAATAAAATAAAAGTAAAAAAAATATAAATCTTTTTTATAAAATTTTCTTTTATCATTTAGGACTTAGGAAAATTAAATTTGCTTTTGTAGGGTTAAATTTGTAGAATTTAGGTTTTTAAAGAACGGGGTTTGGTCCCGTTCTCGTTTTTCTTCGTTATTTTACTTTAATTGCTTACGTTTTTTGTTTGCTTTTATTTTTCTTGCATTTTAGTCATTTAGGATTTATAAAAAGTTAAAAAATCATTTTAGGATTAAATTTTGATAATTTGGGGTTTTCGAGTCGCGTTTTTAATTCCCGTTAACGTTTTTAATTTCGTTTTTGCTTTCGTTTTAGGTTTAAGTTGCCCTTTACTTGTTTTTCTCCGTAGAATTAGAAAACCCAATCAAAATCTTGTTATATTCAAACATCAAATATCAAATCGACTTTCGACTCTCCATTGCACGCCTCGTTGGGAGAACGACCCGGGTGATCACTTGCCCGAAATCATATATATCATACCCGTGAGTTTGTTGACCTTTTTCATAAAGGGTTGACTAGGTTGACTTGCGGAGATTTTATATGTGATATTTTATTATACTATTTGATATATAATTACCCCTAAAAAGGTGATTATCATGTCCTTATGGAGCCGGCCACTTGGAAGGTTCTAGGGGATGTCTAGGTTCGATGGATGTAGGGATAAGGAGAAGAGAATGGTGATAAGGATTGGAGGTTTTATGATAAGACTTAAACACTAGGTTTTTAATCTTATCACAAGTAGGGTTTGAGGGTTTATAAAACCCTCATCCCCTCGCTCATTTGCATGGCACAACAGATCCAAGAACACACAAAACTCCTCTCTTCTCCCTTCCATTAAAATCAGACGCAATACTAAACCTTAAATAGGGTTTTATTGATTTTCGGTTCATCTACACACACTCTGTCCAAATTCGGTGAGCCTCTTTGAGGGTTTTCGAATTGTGATTTGATCCCAAGCTGTTCCAGAAGGTGTTGAGCTTTGGTTTACTTGTTCTCAAGGCGTGAGAACCAATAGAAGCAAGCTAGGATTCGTGGTTTTGGTTTTCGGTTGAAATCTGCCATTTTCGGTAGAAACCAAATTCAGTGAAAACCCTTTTCTTTCTTCCTGATTTTTGGTGCCAAATACAAGAGTGGTTTTGGGTACTTTGTTCAGGGTTATTTAGTATACAAAGTTTGTTTGGGATACACGTGAAGTGGGACTAGCATCCGGGCTTGCTTGTTGACGTGTTTGTGTGAGTTCTCGTAGAGGTGGAAACTTATCCACTAAGTTTCAATTGTTGTTGACTTCAAGGGTTAGTTTTCTTGTTTACCTTTTGTTTATTTATTGTGTGTTAACTATATGAACCAAACATGATCCATATCCGTTGCGTACTCGTAGTGTTAATGGTTAACTGATTACCAAATCCCAATAGTGGTATCACGAGTCAACTCGTTTGGTGTTTTATGGGTTACACACATGATTAAACAGGCTAGGACTGCATGAAATCAAGTTTTATTTATTGTTTTATTGGAAAATTATGGCAATTATATGCTATACTTGTCATAAATAATGAATAAACACCTAGAATCAACACAAATGTAACTTAATAAAAAGAGAATAGATTAAACTTAAAGATTAATTAATCTGCCATGTTATTCTATTCTTGTTTTATCTCGGCCTTAAGACTCATTCAATCATGCTATATGATGGATGTGGCGATCTAGGTACTTTAGTAGAAAACCTAGTGAGAGTCTTATGGTTCTCCAATTAGGGAAGACACTTTTGAGAACTCGAGGCATTATATGATTTACTGCTTTCAATATAAAAGTATGTCTTCACTTCTACTCTAATTTTATGTCTGTTTTAATTGCTTATATGTGATATGCCATGTGATGCTCAATATTTGCAAATAGACTTTATGAAAACTCGTAAAAACGGACTTACACTTATAGAGAAACTTGGATTGATCATGTCTAAAATTACACACGTAATTATACTCCTTGTGACCAGTTATGTGTTATTTGCGAAATCGGGGTTTTTGGACAAATTTAATACATACATTAAACTATGAAATTTGATTTCTTGTAAACTTTTAGTTTTTGTGTGCGAAATATGGGGTTGAATTGATCTTTAATCTTATCCCGCCCCACTACATGCTTCGGCATATGAGGGAATTATTAGAATTACTTGTGTCTTCGGACGCATGTAGGAGTACAATATAGGGTTATCAAATTTGTAATCTCACCATATTGGCAACTATAAAACTAATGTTAACAAAAGGGGTTTTAAATTAACATACCATAGCATCATTAGTCAATTGGAAGTACGGCTCACCCATTATTGGACAAACTACAAGAGAAGTTTAAGGCGGGTGGAAGTAAGGTTCCCCAAAAGAAGTCAGGTTTTTAATACGCTTCGCGCTGACATGTTTCTCCGCTTCTTTGTGCATCCAAAATGGAGCTACCGAGAACATTTGACAAAATGATGTTTATACCAAAAAGGTTAACAAAATGTTTTCTTAACTTTGTGCTACAAGTTGTTTTGCATGCTTCTTGTACAAACAACGAATTTTTCCACAGTTTATGTGTATACCCTTATGTGAAATTTTAAGTCTATGCCAGCCAAAACTAGAACACGTGCATTTGGATTGTCTTCTCTGGTCAGACCTTAGGGCCTTTCCAACCCATGGCGAATTTTTTCATTGGTCAGACCTTTGTCAATTTTCGCACGTTCTTTTTTTGTGGACTTAAATCGAGTTACCTGGTCAGACCTCGACCGAGTCATAAGATGAGACCAAATATGTTTGACATTACTATAAAGAGTTACTAATTTCACTAGTCTCATAAATCTAGAGTTCATTACCAAGCAATTTTATACGCTCGTATCGCTTACCTCATGCCCCACATGTTTACACGTTGTCAAGACCACTCGGTAATAAAGTGGGAAGGTCCAAGTTGGTCTTAGTCTATTAGTAAATAATTGTATATGTTTAATATTCTTTTAAGAATTTAATTATTAACAATACTAATATTTGAACTTTTTCTAATTGTAGATGACTACCTCATCAGCTAACAATTCGGTCTTCAGGGGTTTCTTTGAGAAACAAAAACTGACTGGACACAACTTTATTAATTGGTATTGATAACTTAGGATTGTACTATCAATTAAGGATAAGTTGAATTACCTAGAGCAGCCACTTCCTCATGGTCCTATAGCTCCAGAGGGTCAGCAAAGTTGCTCATAAAATCATTGCAGCTCATAATGCATGGATTAAATGATCAAAAGAGATTGCTGGACTCATGCTCATGACCATGGAACCAGAGATCCAACAAAATCTGGAAAACCTCCATGCTAATGACATGCTAAAGGAGTTAAAAACTCTGTTTGCTCAACAAGTAGAGCAGGAGCTTCTTTAGACTACGCGAGATTTTCATTCTTGCAAGCAGGAAGAAAGGCAGTCTGTCAGCTCTTACGTTTTGAAAATAAAGAGCTATATAGACAATCTAGAGCGTTTTGGGGAACCCTTGACACTATGGCCTTGCAGTGAGTCAGATATTTGATCGTCTAATCAAGGATTTGACAGTTTTATGCAGAATTAATATTCACAGCTTGGAAGACAGATTAATGAGTTGTAGTTATGCTAAAGCTCCATGAGCAAACTATGTCCAAAAATAACGCTCCTGATCTACATGCTATTCGAGCTGGTAATGTCTAGAAAGGGAACAATAAGCACAAGAAACAACAACCCCAATTGGCTGCTAGGGGACCAAATCAAGGGAAGGGGGGAAAATCTCCCAAACCAGATTCCCCCTCCACCCAACAGAGGGAAGAATCCCATAAAGAGCCATGTCAACTTCTAAGGGGAAGTAGTATATACTAATTTACTTAATATGGTTTGTGAAGTATTCTGTATACGTGAGAAGAATTGTTGCTGATTTCTCGCATGTACCCCCGAACGAATATTTACCAAGACCTAATGACAAGTAGCAGTAGTATTTGATGTGGTTTTCTACTTCTACGAAATTCTGCTGTGCACGTTAATGTTAAATAGAAGTTTTTTCTAGCTACATCAATGTTTGAGAATCTGCTCAAGATAGGGATGTTGGTTTGGGGGGAAGCTGATTCAGAAACTTTGTCAAAAAGGAGTCTATGAAGAAAGCTTTTCAAGACATGATGCATGAATTGGAGGGGAAGTTAATCCAACTCATGCATACTACAATGGTTCCAGAACAAGTAAAGACACAGAAGATCCAAGCTGGAGTACAAGTATCAAGACAGGAAGTCACAAATGTCATCTTCAGCATTGGAAGCACTTTGGAAGTCCTTATTGTGTTGTAATTGTACTTGATAGGAACATTGTAAGTAATTTCGTATGTCTACATATTGGGAGAAGATTGTTAGCCTTAAAATATGTTGACTAATACGGAATCACATTACTTATCATTATGCAAGACTCGCAGGGGGTAGAATTGTTAAGTTGGAATAGTTTCCCTTTTCTTGACCTATAAATACCCCTCCATACTTCCATGGAAGGGTGAGGATTCATTATTGTATTTTCTCATAAGGTGTGTGTGTGTGTTCTTTATCTCTCTAAAACACATACACATCTTTTCCTTTTTCTCTCTATTAATAATATGGCTTGCTTCTTGTTTCATCCTCCCCGACCTCTAGATCGAGTTTAGCTAGTGTTTCTTATTGTGTACACATAAACATGAAGTGTTTGAAACTTTCAAAGTGTTTCAAAAGGAAGTAGAAAATCAACTCGGTAAGACCATAAAATTGCTACGTTCTGATCGTGGGGGCGAGTATATGAGTCAAGAGTTTTTGTATCATCTAAAACATCAAGGGATTATTGCCCATCGTACTCCTCCTTACACGCCACAACACAATGGCATGTCGGAGAGGAGAAATAGAACCCTATTAGATATGGTTCGATCCATGATGAGTCAAACAACTCTTCCAAAGTCCTTTTGGGATTATGCTCTTGAGACTGTTGCACGCATTCTCAATATGGTTCCAACTA
>BQNB010153042.1:0-15690 GCA_026074375.1 Tanacetum coccineum
CAATACCAATTCATAAAGACGTTAACCATCATAATAGCAAGTGTCAAAAATAATAATCTCACATAGTAAGATAGCAAAATTATTAATTATGATATCAAAAGTACATATAGTAAAAATACATATAGTAATAGAATATCAGGGAACATGATATGCATGTTTTAGGTATGAGTACTCTAGAGTATGACACTTTCAAAAAATGTTGGAAACTAGACACATGTAATTCCTTTTTTAAGTAAAAAGATAGATAAATAACAACCTAAAGAACCAAGACACATACTCGATGACTAAGACTCAATTGACACCAAATTTACCCAACCAATCACACTAACTTTAAAAAAATGAGAGCGGACTTTGTTTATTAATTGACACACCATTGTTATATGAATGACTTCTTTCAAGATGTCATTCGGATAAGGAGTACCATCGTATTTAGAATGACATGTTCCTTAAGAAATCATTATCTACCAAAGATGATTATTTGAATTCGGATAGACTATCGTCAAGGGTTGTATTGAGAGATTCCTAAATCCTCAAGGTTTGTTTGTTAAGCACTATGTGTGCTTTTCATGTGTGGGGTGTTCTAGGAGAAACATTGTTTTAAGACTTTAAGTCAAACTAAATGTTGATGATAATGGTGATTAGGAAAAGCATGATTTGAATACGTAGTGTGTTTGATTTGTTGAGAAGACATATTCTAAGTATGTTCTTAGAAGAAAAATAATAATAATAATAAAATAAAAATTATGACATGTAAAAGTAAATTGATGTCAATAATATTTTAATACGTCATGTCAAAATATATACTCGAAAGTAGTTATATTATGTCAAGAATAAATATAGTGAAAAATGATATGCACCTAGATGTAAATAAAAACAATTCCTTATAATAGAAAGTTGGGAAGGATGAGCGAGAACGAAGAGGGAAGGTGTTGAGCTAAGGTTGGCAAAGACGGTTTAGAATAATATATCGTTTGCACTAACGATGACACGAGTGATTGGGTTGCACGTGATCCTAGTGATTGGGTTGCATGTGGTTGGTTGTCAATGTTGGCGAACAAAGGTGGATATGTGAGACGAGGTGGTAGTTCTTTCATAGTGAAAGAAAAATGAAAGACATAATAATGTGGTGACTCAATAACACTTGAAGATTGAATATCTTTTTTATGTTCTTCACTTGCTAGTAAGTGGAAATAAACTAAAAGACTCAATTGGGGAAATAAAATGAAGGGATCACTTGTAATTATTATTGAAAAAGTGTGAAAAGTTCTTGAGAAGATAACTTCTTTGGTATGGAAGTTTGCAAGTGAGGACCAACATTTATTGGTAAGGGTGATGATGTTCTTCAAGTAAAGATTGTGAAGGGATACATTTTGAGTATGATGTTTGTGAGGATTGAAGGTTGTTGAAGTAACTATTACTATCAAGAGTAAAGTATAGTTGTTAGGTTTAAGTGTAATGTTGAAGTGTTTCTTGCGAAGTTTGGGTTTGTAAAACTAATCATCGCTATTAAGAGTGAAGTCTAGTTATAGGGTTTGTGTATGATCGACATACGGGTCAAAGGTTCACAAACTATCTATTACTATCAAGAGTATATTGTAGTTGTAAGGTTTGAGTGTGTGGTAGACGACGTTCTTGTAAGGTTGACCTAAGGGTTGAAGGTTCTAGTAACGAGGATATTCAAAAGAGTGAAGTGTTCTTTCTTGAGGAGGTATTGATCCTAATAGTGAAGTTAGGGTAAGTGATTAGAACCAATTGTGGTTTGTGTGAACGTTGTGTACTTATGTGTTAGAATAAAAGTTGAGTGTTCTTGTGAGTTGGTTTCTAGTGGATAAGAATCACATTTATGAATTCTTGAGAATATGTATAACAACCCATAATTTTCTAGTATTTCATCAATGTAATCTCTATGTATTATATTAAGTACTACTTTTTCGCGAGAATAAAATTTCGTTTCATTCCATTCCATTACGTATCATAGTTTATATTTCTAAAGTAAACAAGTTCACGCAACGACCTATGCCTAATCTATCTATGTTTACATCAAGTAAATGTCCTAATATGTCAAGTCAACAATCTAATATCCATTTTATCATATACGTTATTCATTTAACAAAGTTTTCACGACGATAATACCAAATGAGCTTAAACCGTTAACATTTATGCCTAAACCCTAATTTTGGGTAATGTAACTATCCAAGATGAATGTACAAGTGATCAAAGCTCAAGTACAAGTAATATAACATCTCATCTGAATATACTTTTCTTTTAAAATAAGGTACAAGTCCTTTAAAGCATAATGTACAAGTCATTAATGCACGATATCCAAAATAGCCGTTTTACCTCCGTTTTCCTAAAGAATCTTGTACAATCTATCAAGTACAAGTTACAAGCAAGTCATGCACTTCATTTACAATCCATAATCTTTCTCATTTCATAAGATTTCATGAAATCAAACCTAAAAACCCTAAACCGAGTTATTTTCTAAACCGAGACCCGTTTCTTGGTTTTTATCCGTTTTAAACCTCAACCACTACTCAAATAAGTTGTAATTACTCAAACTACAACATTATAAATCACAATCCATCATTATATCTTCATTATAACAACAATGTACAAGAATTAAATCAAAGAAACCCTAAACGAACCCTAATTGCAAATCACGACCCATTTAACCATTTTCACCCATTTTAATCGCGAATCACTAATCAAACATTGTTGTAAATCCTTAATATAAGCTTACAATCCTTAATCTATCATCACTAATCAAATGCACATGAAATTGAAGCTTAAAAACCCTATTCGTGCCCTAATATGAACCCGCGACCTATTTTCTTGTTTTCACCCATTTTAAACTCGAACCACAAATCAAAAACTATTATAAACTCTTAATACAAGACTTACATTCCCTAATCTATCATTTCTAACCAAATGTACTCGAAATTTAAGCAAGAAAACCCTAAACCCGTACCATTCGAACCCGCGACACTTATTCTTTCTTTTTGACCCATTTTGAAAGATCCACATCCTTCTCTTTGATTTCTAGCTTACATACTCACTACCTAGCCTCTCCAACTCAGTCCCTATCTCCTCCACATCACCCCCACATATCCTAAACTTGGGCATTAAGTTTCTTGGGCTCCAAGGTGAATTTCGACTATAAATAGGGACAAACACCCTTCATTCTAACTCATCCCCCACATCTTCTTCTATAACCATACTAGAAAATTTCTCTGCTCAAAGGAAGCTCCTAATAAGTCCCAGAATAATAATCAAGGAGAAGGATTGAAGCTCTTGAAGCCCCAAAGATGAAAAACCTAGGCGTTACAACAGCGTTTACTATATTTTGACCCGTTTTCTCCTTTGTTGATCTTCAAGCTCAAACCAGTTCTAATGATCTTCTTACTGCTCCTCACTCTTGATAATGTTCATATGATCTGAATTTACTCTTTGTTTAAGTTTTAAAACCAAAAACCATGAGTTTTCTAGTTTTTGATCCAAAAACGTGCACCCCGAAACCCCTAATTTTATGTTTTTCTTAAATCAAATCGTTATAATGGTTAAATGTTGTTATAATCTATTATATTAAGTTAAAATAATGTTATTATAACCACTTTATCAAGTCTTGAAGGAATTTGAATTAAAAACCTACGCGTTTTCGTTATTTAACCCTAAAATGACCCGTTTTGTTTCTTAGTTTAAAGAAGCGTTATTTTAAACTTTCGTTAGTTAACACTCCTATTTTAGCTTATATTAATTAGCTATAACTAAAATTTATATTCATATTTGAAAAAATATCATTATTATGGATTTTGGACTAAGAACGATACGTTTTTCATGCATAGGGGTATATATCGTAACTTTTTGAAAACTTATAAATAAATACAAAGGGGATATTTTTGCCATATTTCTAAATTTATAACTATAGGGGTCTATTATGTCACTTTTACAAAGTACACATGCGTTTTACTTTGTACATTCTTGTTAAACTAGTAGGACCAAACTTTAAAAAATAAGATGAAAACTTCTAAGGGTATATTTTGCCATTTTTCATTCTTAAGGGTCTAAAATGTAACATTTTGAAAAGTGTAGAAATGTGTTCAAAACCTTATAAGACATAACTTTAATTAACGCTTGACGTGCTTATCATTTCCAGTTATTGAGCAAAACGCACTTTAAACGCATTATGTTATATAACTAGTATAAATTCATCATCGATGTGCTTTTTTTAAATCTATCCTGATATCTATATCTGTATCACGAAATACTAGGAAGCTTCATATTAAGGGGTTTATATTTGTTATTCGTTCTGAAGAGTTGTTGGGTTTACGATTTAAGTGCCCCTGACTCCTTCAACGTTTACGAATAGAGGACTATGAAATATGATGGCCCGAACGGTGATACAATAATTCCAAAATCTCCAATCAAACTCATAACAATATTAAACTCTTAGAACCAAAGTTCTAGAGTATAATCTTCCTAAGACTTGGCATATTTACTCAGGTTGCGTGACATGGATGTTTACTATCATTTTGTTGTATCAACCTTCCCTGTTAAGATTGTGATAAGGTCATCAGCTTTCATTTTGGAATATTTATTACAACTACCTATCAGGTGAAGTTCATAACCTCGCCTTTACTTATTTACATGTTTTATAAACCCGCAAGGGGGATACATGCTTATTTACAAACTCTTTTACATACTCGTTTATCTTATAACAATGTGATTACTTTTCAAAGACTTAATGTAGTTCATAAACTCAACATGTCACATCTTGTGAATATTTCTAAACTCGTTAATAAACATGAATGCAATGTGTTTTCTGTTTGCTATCAGATATATTTTGCCTAAGTAGCTTCAGTGCCTATTTCCATATCCATGAACCATTAATGCTTTCGAGTCGTGAGCATAATATTGTGAATAGATATATTGGGGGTGACGACTCCCATTTGTATACCCATTCATAGGGTAGCCAAACGCACTATATTTGACCTAATGGGTAACCTTGGGAAGTTACCCCTTTTTTCTACGGGGACATTTGTTCCCAAAAAATGTTCATACGGTAGATTTTCCTTGTAACGTATGGGTCATGAGCTTCGGGCCAAATATTTAATTGTTACCATTTTTCTATGATAATTGTATTCGTTGCAATTATTACCATTATGATGACTTGTATTCAACTATTCTCCATAATAATGTTGTTCTCCATGATAATGTTGTTTTCCATAATAATACTGTTTTCCATAATAATTATGCTCGTGCAATTATTACACTATAATTTGTATTCAAACTATTTACCATAAACCTATGAATTTCACTCAACCTTTGTGTTAATCCTTTTTAGCATGTTTATCTCAGGTAATTGAGCAACTTATGGCATGGACTTGAAGATGGCTAAAACTTGTTATCATTTACATTTTATGTTTCTAGATTTTGGGACATGCCTTTGTAAAACTCTGATTTTAAATGAATGATAACGTATCTTTTAAAAACGTCTCTTTTGAGTCGTTTTCTATGATTGTGACTATTGTACTATGAAGTAATACTCCAGATTAGCTTCCGCTGCTATATGTCAAAAATGGGGGTGTTACAGAGTGGTATCAGAGCTCACGGTTATAAAGAATAAGGGGTAAACACCTAACTAAATAAAAAAAAAATAAATATAAAAAAAAAAAAAAAAAAAACTACTTTTCTTTAGCCATCAATGTCCTCCCTACATTCCATGAATTATGAAGATGCCACTACTTTTCCCGAATACTATGTAAAAATACATAACTATTATATAAGTAACTTATGTTATTTACTACTGGGTTGTTACAGTCATGTCTTCGTCCCCTCACTCATCCGATTCTGATATTGAGAATACTTTTTCCTCCACGAACATCCTAAACTATTTCCCAGCCTCACCGAGAAACGTTTCTCCTGAATCTTCTGATGATTTTACTAAGTATCTTTTGGACATACTAGTCTTCTCACCTTTACATGATGATCTGTATATAAAGAACAGACAAGCATATGATGCTATTCCACCACCCCAAGTTATTATTGCTCTACCAGCTGTTTTACCACCATCTCTAGTATTATCACTATCACCAATGTTTGATTCTTGAGATTTCTTTCCTTCTAAAAAGATTTCATCACCTAAAGACACTGAAACACCTATATCTACATCTTCATCAGTAGGATCTTCATCACCGATTAGGTCAACTACATCATCACCAGACTATCCCTTTGATAAGATTCTAGAAAGTTGTAAGCGACACAAAACTCAAAAACAACAAGGAAGAACCACCAGATTAGAGTTTTCTAGAATCCAACCACTAGATGTATTAATAAAGACACTTGTCAAATTTTACTACGTAAATTATATAAACAAGTTATTTATACAAGTGGTGATTCCATTATACCTTGTTATTTTATAATACCAATTATATATGTCGAGATTGTCTATCCTATAGTATGATGACTCCTATCTTTATCCGAAATTACTATAATTTTCTTACCATCTAATTTTCTCAAATCTTTGTACTTAGAAACACTAAGCCTCCTATTGAATCACTCATTCCATTATTTCCATATCTATCTCTCAAAGTCTTAAATTCTAAAAAATTTCGTTGTATCCTGCAATATCAAAGAATGATCACAAGTCTTTTTATTCTCATACCTTAATCTGTGATATGACTATATCATTTTATGGATTCCCATTCTGTGTTGTCTTGTATATGTTGATAGATGCCTCCTAAGAGAACATCAACATCTGCAGCACCAGCAATGACTCAGGCTGCCATCCGGCAACTGATTACTGATGGTATTGCTGCCGCCCTAGAAGCACAAGCTGTTGCCATGGCAAATGCCGACAATCCCAATAGGAACACTGGACCAAGAGAAATTCATGTAGCAAAAAGAGGAAACTACAAAGAATTCATAAGCTATCAACCTTTCTACTTCAATGGTACGGAATGAGCTGTTGAACTCATTCGCTGGTTTGAACAAACTGAATCAGTATTTTCTCATAGCAATTGTGCTGAGGAAAACAGAGTGACATTTGCTACTGGTACCCTGACCGACGATGCCTTGTCTTGGTGGAATGCATACGCCCAACCTATCGGAATAGAACAAGCTAATAGGATCACCTGGACTGAATTGAAAAGGCTCTTGATCAATAAGTATTGCCCTCGAACTGAAGTCAAGAAAATGGAAGATGAATTTTCATTTGGGTATGAAAAGAGATGTTTAGACTTTACGTTAGAAGATTCCAAGAATTATAAATTTTTACGTCTACACGAACACTATAACTAATAAAACATTTTTACAACTAAAACCCGAGGTGGTAGGACCCACTTCTTGGTAGTTTTTAAAAGTTAACTTACTGATAATAAACATGTCCCGACCTCGAGAACCCGAAATTTTTTAATAAGACTCATTTACAAGCTTAAATGGGCCATAAGGCCTAATTGGGTCACTAGGCCCAACGTATTAAAATAGACATATTGGACTTGGCTTTAAGCCCAACCCACTTGGGCTTAATTAATGGGCTAAGACCTGGTATTGAGTTAATAATATCAACCTAAACACTTAATGTACTTAGTTATGGACCTATTGGGCTTTTTGGGATATATTCAACCATAAGAGTAAAAATGGCAAATAGAAAGTAGTTAAAAACCTAGAAAAACCTAAGTGTGAAATAATTAAATCATTGGGTCATGATCATCATATAAAATACATATATACATATACTTATTTAATTTAGGAATTATCATTTATTTTTATCGACTAGAAACCTAAGGCCCGTTATAATTTGTATAGGTCTTGGTTGATTGACGCGCCTACTTTCGAAGTTCTTATTCATTGATATTCTCATCCGACATCACTAAGTGAGTTCATAGCCTCACATTTTTACTATTTGATTGTTCTTTTAACAGCGAGGGAGATAACATGCTTTTTTAAAATAGAACACAAGGGAGATTGTATGCTAGTTGCCTGGATTATTATTATAAGTTTGCTTAACTCGCTAGATAAAAGACCTGCGGAAATCATGAATTGTTAATTGCCGAGAAATGGCATACGCTTATACATGGAATAGTACTATTTGGAGGCTGCCACCTCCAATCCGTGACGACTGGCTATCGTCAAGTGTCGGGAATATGACATAATGGATGCGTTGTATAGAGAATAATATGCACTCATAGCGGGTGTATATTAGCATACATTGTTGGGAACCTAACATATTTGATATGGTAACGGTCAATGTCATGAGGCTTATAATAATCCCTCGATATAACTTTGTTTGGCCACATCGTTATATCTTGATCTATTTTCAGAAATACTGTTACTTGTGTTCGGGATTTGATGTTGGAATACCCCAACATATTTTTATGGTTTTATATATAACTCTATGGTTTCATAAACATTATTGTTGATGTTTTAGATGTTTATCTCAGGTCCTTGAAGGTTAATTCGGCGAGTTCGATTTGTGGTTGTCGCTTTATGGATAATACCAAATGTTGTGAAGGCCCATTAAATAAAATGTCATTCGAGGAATTTTTCATAAAATGTTGTAATGGTATTATGTAAACTGATGTGGGACCATATGTTGTAACTTGTATCGAATGAATGTATTTTAAAACGTCTCTTTTCGAGTCGTTTTCTATGCTTGAGTTGTTATATTAATACGTAGCACCCCAAAGGACCCTTCCGCTGAGATATATAAAAATGGGGGTGTTACAATATCTCTGCTCAAGAAGCTCCTAATAAGTCCCAAGAATAATAATCAAGAGAATGATTGAAGCCTTGAAGCCCCGAAGAAGAAAAACCTAGGCGTACGAAGCGTTTCTACCTATTTCGACCCGTTTTCCTCCATTGTTGATCTTCAAAGATCAAACCCAGGTTCTATGATCGACATACCTGTTCCTACACTCTTATAATGTTCATATGATCCTAAATATACTCTTGTTAAAGTTTTAAAACTCAAAAACATGCGTTTTCTCTTTTTGATCCAAACCGTGCACCCGAAACCCTAATTTTGCGTTTTTCTTAAATCAAATCATTATAATGGTTAAATGTTGTTATAACCTATTCTATTAAGTTGAACTAATGTTATTATAACCACTTTATCAAGTCTTGGAGGAATTTGAATTAAAAACCTACGCGCTTTCATTTAAAAACCTTAATTTGACCCGTTTTGATTTCTAGCTTAACAAATCGTTATTTTAAACTTTTCTTACGTTAAATCTTCATATTATAGCTTATATTAATAAGCTATCACCTGCAAATATCATTTGGAATCTTAAAATAAGCTTGCATGGCGTTTTGGACTTGTTTTGCAAAAGTATTCCATGCAAGGGGTATATATTGTAACTTTTTGAAACTTATAACTAAAAGGACTGAAAATGTCATTTTATCAAAGTTATAACTATAGGGGTCTATTATGTCACTTTTCAAAGTACAAGGTTTACTTTGTACATCTTTTAAACTAGAAGGACCAAACTTGTAAAAGTGAAAACTCCAAGGGTATATTTTGCCATTTTTCATTCTTATGGGTCTAAAATGTAACATTTTGAAAAAGTTTAGAAATATGTTCAAAACCTTATAAGACATAACTTTAATTAACGCTTGACGTGCTTATCATTTCCAGTTATTGAGCAAAACACTTAAAACCGATTATGTTATAACTATCATATAATTCATCATCGATGTGCTTTTAAAAATCCTATCCCGAATCTATATCGTACCATAATACTAGGGAGCTTCATATTAAGGGGTTTCATCTTGGTATTACGTTCTGACTGAGTTGTTGGCGTTTCGATTAAAAGTGGCCCTAGCTCCTTCAAAATTTACTGAATGACCTTCTGAATTTTAATTGATGGCCGAACGGTTGATACTTCATATTTTAGCTTATATTAATAAGCTATAACCTGCAAATTACTTTTCATATTAAAAAATATCATTATTATGGATTTTAGACTAAAAACGATACATTTTTCATGCAAAAGGGTATATATCGTAACTTTCTGAAACTTATAACTAAAAGGGCTAAAAATGTCATTTTATCAAAGTTATAACTATAGGGGTCTATTATGTCACTATACAAAGTATAAGGTGTACTTTGTACATCTTTTAAACTAGAAGGACCAAACTTGTAAAAGTGAAAACTCCAAGGGTATATTTTGCCATTTTTCATTCTTAAGGGTCTAAAATGTAACATTTTGAAAACGTATAGAAATGTGTTCAAAACCTTATAAAACATAACTTTAATTAACGCTTGACGTGCTTATCATTTCCAGTAATTGAACAAAACGCTTAAAACCGATTATGTTATAACTATTATATAATTCATCATCGATATGCTTTTAAAAATCTTGTCCCGAATCTATATCGTACCACAATACTAGGGAGCTTCATATTAATGGGTTTCATCTTGGTATTACGTTCTCACTGAGTTGTTGGGTTTATGATTTAAAGTGCCCTAGCTCCTTAAACGTTTACTGAATGACCTCTGAATTATGATGGCCCGAACAGTGATACAATAATTCCAAAATCTCCAATCAAACTCATAACAATATTAAACTCTTAGAACCAAAGTTCTAGAGTACAATCTTCCTAAGACTCGACATATTAGCCAGGTTACGTGACGAAGCTGCTTTCTTTCAAGTTGATATACTTTCCGCCTGAGTATATAACGTCGTACTACCATACATACGCCTTTCCTTTGATATACTTTTGTCGTTAATCAGATTATAAACCCGCGAGGGGGATACATGCTTATTTACAAACTCTTTTACATACTCATTTATCTTATAACAATGTGATTACTTTTCAAAGACTTAATGAGTTCATAACCTCACATTTTAATCTTTTGAATACTTTATAAACTCGTATAAACCATGAATGCAAGTGTTTTCTGTATGCTATCCAGATATATTATTGCCTAAGTAGCTTCCAGTGCCATTATTTCCATATCATGAACCATTAATTGCTTACGAGTGAGCGCGAATATTGTGAATAGATCTATTGGGGGTGACGACTCCCGTTTGTATACCCATTCATAGGGTAGCCAAACGCACTATATTTGACCTAATAGGTAACCTTGGCAAGTTACCTTTTCCACGGGGACATTTGTTCCTCAACCAATGTCACTACGGTGATTTTCCCTGTTAACGTATTGGTGTCATGAGCTTAGATGCAATAATAATGTTACCATTTTTCCATGATAATTGTATTCGTTGCAATTATTACCATTATGATGACTTGCATTCAACTGTTCTCCATAATAACTGGTTGTTCTCCAGATATGTTGTTTTTCCATAAATACTGTTTTCCATAATAATTGTGCTCGTGCAAATGTTACATTATAATTTGTATTTAAACTATTTACCATAAACCTATGAATTTTACTCAACCATTGTGTTGATCCTTTTTAGCATGTTTATCTCAGGTAATTGAGCAACTTATGGCATGGAGTGGCATGGACGTGAAGATGGCTAAAACCTGTTATCATTCATATTTTATGTTTCTAGATTTTGGGACTTGCCTTTGTAAAACTCTAATTTTAAATGAATGATAACGTATCTTTGAAAAACGTCTCTTTTGAGTCGTTTTCTATGATTGTGACTGTTATACTATGAAGTAATACCCCAGATTAGCTTCCGCTGCTATATTGTAAAAATGGGGGTGTTACATGTGTCTTGCTTAGGCCTTGCTAGTTTAGAAAAGGGTAATTAGATGTGTTCCTCCTTCAGTGGATCCGGAGGAGACTATACCTCATCATGTCCCCCAGTCTAGTGCGAATGTGTTGTTAAGTCGTTTATGCTAGACTTACCAAGTCTCCTTCATTTGTCTCTCTTAATTTTTTTTGCGTGGACCGTCCCTGGCCACGAATGGGCCCTGACGTGTTTGGTTTACAACAGGCTTTGTTCTGGGCTTTGTCAGGCCCATGTCACGCATTCGTCATGATGGTTGGTTTTCCTAGAGCCCTATAAATAGGCTCCCTTATTTTTACATTTCATTTTTACCTTTTCACCTACACCGCTGCATGTTTTTTCTTCCTCCTGCTTGGGAGCATTCTCATTGGCTTTCCGTTGCATTCCCTACTCTGGACTAGGTATTTATCTCTCATTTATTTTCTTCTTTTTTCCCGCTATGTCTAAATATGATATGAGCACTACCTTCTCTGATCTCACTCAAGATAGTCTAGGAACTTTGGTTAAAATATACCACATTCCCCTAGATCTTCGCCCTCGTTTGCCTGATCCTGACCATTTTATCGATCACCTTCCTAATGATGCCATAGGCATCTATACTCGTTTCCTTCGCTTCTTCGAAGTTCGTATCCCCTTTTCCACTTTTCTGCTCTCTGTGCTAAAATACTTTAAAGTTTATATTTCCCAACTATTCCCCTTAGGTTTGAACAAGGTTGTGACGTTCAAAATTATTTGTCCTGATTTGGGTATCAATCCAACTGTTAACTTGTTCTGGGTCTTTTAAATTTTATGCAAACAAGGGGACTGGGTTCCTCCTTTGCAAACTTGAATACGGAAGACATTTTGTATGGAACGATGGTCCCCTCTAGCAAGAAATTATGGAAGAAATAAATCTTTTGAACAATCGTAAGCCCATTCCGGACTATCTAACTTTGAGGAGTACCCAATCTTATGTATCTAATGACTTCCCCATCGACGGTTATGATCAGAATGATGTGACACATTTGTGTGCTCGTCTCGTTATGCTTCGTGATATTAATAAGGCTGTGCTTGTTCGGTCTAGCCTTACCTCCGTTTGGCTTAACCAAAAGTGTGATCCGGTTTTTAGAAGGAAAGATAATAATTCAGGTAGGTTGGGAGGTTATTTTCATATTTTTTAGATGTATTGTATTATTTGTTTAGTGGTTTTTAACCTTGTTTCTCTAAATGCAGTGATGAGTATCTATGATTTTACGACCCTCCCTTCTTGGGGTGATGCCAAGGTTGTTGAAGAGCCACATGGATTTACTAATTCCATTCTATAATGTGTTCAGAACCATACTACCGCTCCTGCTACTGAGGGTGCCCATATTCCTCAGCCAACTCCGGAGGAGGTTGTTACTAGTCAACCGAACCCCAAACTTTCCAAAAATTCTAAGGCTCTGACGAAACGAAAGGTGTCCACTTCTTTGGTAGGTCCTTTCGAAGCAGCTCAGCCAAAGAGAAAAAGGAGATTAAAGAGCAAAGCTTCGGAGGCTGGGTTTAGCGCCCTAGCTGCGGAGCAGGCTGACGATGCGGATGATGCTAACCTTTCTGAGAATGACTATTGTGCATGTACTTACCTTGAAGATACCTTGGAGAGGGAAGAAGGTAACTCTTTTATTCCTGTTTTTCCATCCGGCAAGAGGCTTGGCTCTCCTCTTCCTCGTCCGTCTAATACTGGCCACTCCGATCTGGGTCATACTGGTACTTCCAATGCTGCTATTGTTCCTTCCTTTGGTCATGCTGATGTTTACCAAGGTGTGCGTTATACTTATCAATGTGCTTCTTTGTACTTTCTTTCTTGTCCTTTATACTTACTAATGTCCTTCTTTCTTTTGTTTAGGCACTGCCCCTGTAGGTGTGGCTGGAAAGGGTCGAGTGGAGGTCATTCTCTAGAAGATGGATTCCATGGATCTGTTGCCTCAGAGTGCCCTTTCCCGTGACCGTGAGTATGATGATATTCCTGATGATGACTTTTCTTCTGCCACCTGATGTGTGTTTTGCAAGCTTTAAATTTATAATAACTAGAAATACTGATTTTAACCAAAAACACAACATTCGGGCAAGTATACCATATTCAAGTATAATATAGTATTAGGTAAGTCTAGGTCGTTCCACGATATTTGTAGCAATTCACAGATTGTTTATCAAGTAACAAAGCTAAATGATTGTCACGGATCAAATAGCTAAACGTGTGTATTAAGCAGGCAAGAAACAAGACATGATCCACATAACATAATAGATAGAGATAGAGCAAAACTTTATATAAACAAGGCATACAAGTAATATATGATGGGTAATCATAATAACAAGCATATCTACCAATGATAACATAGAATCCTTTCGGCCTATATACTACATCATCACTAGTGCATTAAGAATGGTTTATATCAAATATGCATATATATGAATTCCTCCCAACACGGTCGGTCAACATAAGGAAGGGTCTTAACATTATTCTACTTAGGTTGTTTATCAATTTACCACACCATTCTCACAAGCATGGTATTGATTCATATGGCCAACATGATTCAAAATATATCAAGGCAATTAATCCTTTTAGCCTATTTTAATTGCAAGATATATCAAGAGATAAACAATGATCCAAGTAAGATAACATCGAATTCATAAATATGTATATTTATAAATCATAGCAAAATCATTCAAATATTATTCATGTTTCACATATAAGAAGCAAAGTAACAATACCAATATTTAGACTACAATAACCATCAACCCAAAACTAACAATTCCATGATCAAACAACAACCAAATGCTACTGAGATAACCCAAAATATACCAAGTAACTTCTGGAAATCCATAATATATCACCAAATGGAGTGTTGGTAACAAGGTTTATGGTGATGATCTTAAGAGAATTTGGTATGAATCCTCTAAGAATCAAAGTAGAAAGTGTTAAGCTTATGGAAATGGATGATATGTAGGCTAGATATGGTGTTAGAATTCTGGAAATTCATGGCTATGGTGGTGGTTTGTGGTGGTAGTATGGTGGTGAAAAGGTGGTAAATGGTGGATTAAAGGGGTGTTTGGATCATTGAATCCAAGGATCCTTACCACTCCTTCCTCCTCTCCAAAGGCTTTAGAGATTGTATGTGTAAGATGTATAAAGATTGTATGAGAGATATATCAAATGGAAGAGCCAAGGAGGGTATTTATAGGCTTTTTGGGGGCCAAAGTGTGCCGCATACACTTATTTATGCGCCACACTTAGTGAGTTAATGCACTTAGCATTTAATTGCATTTAATTTTCTCCACCGCCTCAAAAGTGCGCCTCACTTAGGGTAAAACCGCCGCACTTTGGGTGTTAAAGGATTTTTTCAGTTCTTGTGAAAAGTGCGTCGCACTTTATGCAAGTGTGGCGTACTTTTGGTCATTTTCAGTAGTTTTACTTTTTCATGGTTGCAGATAATTGAATTCCGATTGCGTGGACGCCAGAATCGCGTCAAACGGAGTTCGTATGACCGAGTTATGACCAAAACAGTGAACAGGTGTCGGGAGATCTTTATCTTCAATTATTTCTTCGTTTAAGCTTCAAATCTTCGTGTATTCTTCCATTTTCTTCCACGACATGTTCCAAGAACCTATAATGACAAATATATTCTATTCTATACTAAAAGTTCTTATATTTAACCAATTTATATATATATAATTAGTGATAACGCATATAAAAACATGTATAATTTGAGTGTTATCACCACCCTTGGTGAAGAGATTGATCTTACCCTCTTCTCACTTGCTCTTGGGCCCTATCATATGTCTTATCTATTTACCGAGGGTGAGGGTAACAATCCTCTCTAGTATACTAGGGAGGATTAGGATGGTCCTCATGCTCCGGAAGCTAATATCTTGACCAAGGAGATCTTTAAAGACCCTGATATTTGTAAGAGAGCTCTTGACCGTACTATTACTCTGGCTGAGTTAGAGAGAACTGAGTGTTTGTCTCCTCTTCATT
>BQNB010153043.1:0-15690 GCA_026074375.1 Tanacetum coccineum
GAAAAGGGTGTTCACGGGGCAGTTCGATTCGGTTAATTAAAAGATTTAGCTATTCGTTACGCGGCGGGTAATTAATTTTACTACCCGAAATTGAATCGTATTCGGCGGGTAACCGGACACACGGGTATCCAAAATTAGCGGTTACCCGCGTGTAATTAAGCACATACCAAAATCCCCCATACTAAGGTATTGCCGTGTCCTCACGCAATGTTATGAAGTAAATATTTACGAAAGCCGTTACTTTACCTTTATATACTTTTATCCTAGGTTATGTGACGAAGCCGTTACTTTACCTTTATATACTTTTGCCATCAATCAGATTTCCCTTGTTAAGGTGAGTTCATAGCCTCGATTTTTAAATCTTCTAATGTTTTCATAAACCCACGAGGGGGATACATGCTATAAACTATGAATACGAGTATTTTTTCCAACTGTATGCTATCCTGATATATTATTTCCTAAGTCCTTACTTTTGCCATTAAGACCCCACTATCATGAACCATTAATTACTTTTCGGAGTAAGCGTGAATGCTGTGAATAGATCTATTTGGGACTGAACTCCCCCGTTGGTGTACCTATACTTTCTGGTAACCAAACGCACTTCATTTGAATCACTATGCGGGTGTTTGGCAAAGGCACACGTTGGGGTAACTTCTTGTGATTATTGATTATCTCAAGGTCTCTGTGTCATGAGCTTAGGACAGCAATATTGTTTTCTATAATAATTGTACTCATTGCAATTATTACACTTATGGGTGTATAACAACGTAATCCACTATTGAACTTGTATTCAAACTGTTTAACATAAACCTATGAATTTCACTCAACCTTTGTGTTGACTTTTAAGCATGTTTATCTCAGGTAATTGAGCATCTTATGGCATGGAGTGACACGGACTTGAAGATGGCTAAATTGTTATCATTCAAACTCTATGTTTCTTGATTTTAGGATCTCTCTTTTTGTAAGACTCTGATGAATAAATGAATGATAATTAAATTTTACAAAAACGTCTCTTTACGAGTCGTTTTCTATGATTATGACTGTTGTACTATGAAGTAATACCCCAGATTAGCTTATGCTGCTATATTTGTCACAATGGGGGTGTTATATATTGGTATCAAGAGCCACAGTTATAGAGAACAAGGTTGAAACCTTAACTATAACTACTTTTCTTTTTCCATCCAAGAAAGTCCTTCGTGCCACTTTATGTCCTGAATAGTATGTAAAGATACATTTATAATATTATATAAATAACTTATGTTATTTACCGCTGGGTTGTTATAGAGTGATGTCTTCTCCCAACCACCCTACTTCCAACATTGAGGATGCTTTTTCCTCTAACTTTCCAGACTATATCTCGGCTTCCCTGGACTATTCCCCAGCTTCACCGGGAAATACTTATTCTAGCTCTTTAAATAATTCATTTGGTTTAGTTCCAATAGCTTCACCAACTCTTTTACTTTTTCATAATGACCCCTATATTAAGGTCATGCAAACATATTATGTTAAAGAATCACCTATTCCACCGCCAACTATTGTGCCTCCATTTTCAATGCTATCTCTAATGTTTAATCCTAAAGAATTCTTTCTTCCTAAGGAATTATTGCCACTTAAGAAACGAGGCCGTGACCGATCACCCTCCTCTACTTTTGCCCTACCTCAACCATTTGAGATAGGAGAAAGCTCTCATAAGACAAGTCTGGAACGTCATGAGGAGCAAATTGAGGAAATTTTGAATCATCTAGATGAACTCTCTCTCTCGACCGTATTGAACACATAGTAGACAAAATAGAAGGTCTCAAAAATGGCCGGGTGATTATACAATAAGATTTTGACAATCTGGAAGCTGAACTCCGAGAGTCTCATACTCAAATTGCTAAACTTCAAAGAAAGAAAATGGGAAATAACAACAAGATTGCTCTGGCTCGCTTCAGGATTGCTAATCTAGAACTAATCATCGAAGATATCCAGGTTCGTCACCAAGCATATAAGGAAAGTCTTCTGGATGCAATCTATGAACACAAGAACAACCAGGAAGGACCATCAGACTAATAGATTAAATACTAATTATAGCTTTTGATAGAACCTAGCCACGGGATGTGTGGTATAAATAACAACACTTGTCAAATTTTGACTATGTACAATACAAAGGCAAGTTCTTCATGATATAATACAATGACAATCCTATTATACCTTGTTGTTTCATAATACCGATTTATCCATCCTAAAACAATTTCTCGTTATCTCCGTCTTCATTATTATGAATCATACCATGACTTCTAGAAAATAAATTAGATGCTTATTAGAATTCATATCAAATAAGTATCTATGATATCACTATTGTGACTATGTTTATTTTTAAACTTTAATCATTTTAAGACTTGTGATATCATTCTTATTACGTGTTGTCTTATGTTGATAGAATGCCTCCCAAAAGGACGTCAACATCAGAAGCACCAGCCATGACTCAGGTTGCCATCAAGAAATTAGTTGCTGATAGTATTTCTGTAGCTTTAGAAGCACAAGGCGCTAACATGGCAAATACTGATAATACCACCAGACCAAGAGAAGCTTCTGTCGCAAGATAGTGTAGCTACAAAGAGTTCATGATCTGCCAACCTGTCAACTTTAAAGGTATAGAAGGCGTTGTTGGTCTCATCCACTGGTTTGAAAGAACTGAATCAGTATTCTCCCATATCAACTGTACCGAATACTGTAAGGTGAAGTTAGCTATTAGTACCTTGATTGAAGAAGCTCTATCCTGGTGGAATTCTTTTGCCCAACCTATTAGGATAGAAGAAGCTTACAAGATTACCTGGGTTGAATTCAAGAAGCTTTTGATAAAGAAATACTATCCCCAAACTGAGATCCAGAAGATAGAAGACAAATTTTATCATCTGGCTATGAAAAGGAATGATCTCAAGACATATGTGAGAAGATTCTAGGAATTGGTAACCTTATGTCTCACTATGGTGCCAGATTTTGAGAAAATGATAGAAATTTTCATCGGGGGATTGTCTTAAAGTATTTAAGGAAATGTTACCGCCTCTAAACCTCAAACTCTAGAAGAAGCCATTAACATAGCCTAGAGGCTAATGGATCAGGTAACAAAGCAAACTCCAGTGCAAGTATCAAGTGATCATAAACGAAAGTTTGACGACATAAGAACTTTCAACAACAACAACTACCACAACGATAATAACAACAACTACCATAACACCAACACCAACAACCATTACAATAATCACAAACCACAACAAAACAAAAGACAGGAAACCTTCAAGGCTTATACTGCCACCCTAACTGAAAATAATAGGTATATTGGAAAAAGTCCATTGAGTAAGAAATGCACTCTGCATCACATAGGACCTTGCACTATTAAGTGTAATATTTGCAACAAGGTGGGCCATCTAAACCAGAACTGCAGAAACAAAGGGCCAGCCAGTAGAAGTAATCTGCTACCAGTGATAGTTACTTGTCATTCCTGTGGAGAGAAAGGGCATTATGCAAATCAATGCAGAAAGAATAATGCACAGGGAAGAGCCTACATGCTAAGGGATTGTAATGCTCACCAAAACCCAAACATAGTCACGGGTATGTTCCTTCTAATCCAATATCTAGCTAGAGTATTATTTGATTCTAGAGCCGATAAAAGCTTCGTATCCATATCTCTTGCCTCTATGCTAAATATTCCATCCATTATATAACAACCAATAATTTTCATCAATGTAATATCCATCTATTAAATTAGATGCACTGTAATATCCATCTATTAAATTAGATGCACAGTAATATACCACCTTTTTATAGGGAATTTTTGCTTTATCTCATTATGCAACATAACTTGCATCTCTAAAGTAAACGAGCTTACGCAACCTCTACCAATGCCATATATATCTATGTTTATATCATGTAAACATCCTAATATGTCAAGTATATTCCCTAATATCATTATTACCAAAAACGTTATTCATTTAACAACGTTATATCAAAACAGGCTTTAAACGTTAGACGTTTATATCAAAACCCTAATTATATGTAATGGATATATATAAAATGAATGTACAAGTATTCAAGGCGTGTGCACAAGTATCATATCATGACATTTGAATAACTTTTCCCTCTAAAAACAATGTACAACTCATTTAAGCTCAATATATAAATCAATGAAGCATAAAGTCAAATAAGCTCATTTTACCACCGTTTTCATTCTAGATTTCGTACCACCTCTTTTGTACAAGATACAATACTCAATGTACAACTTCAAACCTTAACTAAACCCTAATTAATCTAAAACCCTAATTAAAACCCTTAAAAACCTAAAACAAAACCCTAAACCTATTTTCACTGTAACTTAAAACTTAACCTAAAACTTAATCCTAAGCCTAACACTAAAACTCCATAATCCTACACTAATCATAAACCCTTAATCTATTCTAACCTACCCTAAACTCGATTCTAAAAATTAAAACCTTAAACCCTAACCCGAAATAAAATGAACTCGACACCCCTTTTCATCCATTTTGACCCATTTTACACCCAAGCTAGCACCCTAACTCCTCAAGCACCTCCATGACCTCACCCTTATGTCACCAAGCAGCTTACAAGCACCTCTACCTCCTCCCTTGGCCACCAAGTTACCAAAATCATCTCCTTGTCACCTCCTTGTAGCCAAACCCCCTAAACACTTCACACCTTACATTACTACACTCTATAGCTTCCATGAATCACCTATAGCCCTCCTTAGTCATCTATCTACAGCTCTTAACCCTTAGCCACCAAGAAAACTTAGGCACCAAGGGTTTTGAACACTATAAATAGCCTAAACATTCAACCCTTTCATTTCATCCTTCAAACTCAAACACACACACTCAAATGGAGTTCTAGCCATTCCCTAGCAGAAATATAAGATCAAGAGAAGTCCCTAAGCTCAGAATAGAAGCCAAAAAGCAAGAAAAACGAAGTCTTGAAGCCATTTCTAGGCGTACGAATCATAAAACCCCATTTCGACCCATTTTAGCTCAAGTAAGCCTAATATCTTGTTTCATAAGCTTATAATCTGTATTAGAATGTTTATACTACTCTTAAGATCATATATGAACTCTTGTTTGATCCTTTGAATCACAAACCCATGCATTTTAAGTAAAAGCCCTAAAAACGACCCGTTTTTATTTTCTAGCTAACGAATCCTTTTTCTAAACTTTCGTTACGTTAAAACATCTTATTTTAGCTTATACTAATAAGCTATAACCTGCAAATATCATTTGGAATCTTAAAATAAGCCTGCATGGCTTTTTAGACTTGTTTTGCAAATATATTCCATGCAAGGGGTATATATTGTAACTTTCTGAAATTTATAACTAGAGGGGCTGAAAAAGCCATTATTTCAAAGTTATAACTATAAGGACCTATTTTGCCAAGTTTTAAAGTTAAAGGTTTAATATATATATACTTTAATATAAAGGAACTAATGTAGTAAAAGTTTTATAAACCAAGGTATATAGTACCAATTTATTGCCATTTTTGCAAACTTAAAAATATAAAATATAATACTTTTATATAAATTATAAAAATATATATTAATATTATAAGACTTGATTTTATTAAAACCCGGTACATTTATCGCTATTAATCAACGATCGACGCATTATAAAACAATTACGTTATATAATTAACGTAATTTATCATCGGCTAGCTTTTAAAGAAACTTAAAAATCTTATCGTATCATGTTACTAGGGAATTTCAAGTGAGGAGTTCTATTTGGGTGTTTATTCTGATGAGTTTGTTGGGTTTACGATTTAAAGTGCCCTGACTCCTCAAACGATACTACATGGCCTCTGGATTATGATAGCCCGAACAGGGATACAATATTTCCATAAATTAATAAATCAAAGTAATACGTTAAACTTTATGAAGTTTTGAAACATAAACCATCACACTTAGACTTGACATATTACTCCAGGTTGCGTGACGAGGTCGTTACTTTCACTTGATATACTTTTGCCATCAATCAGATTTTCCCTGTTAAGGTGAATTCATAGCCTCGCATTTTAAATCTTTTAATGTTTTCATAAACCCGCGAGGGGGATACATGCTATAAACCATGAATACGAGTGTTTTTCCAACTGTATGATATTCTGATATATTATTGCCTAAGTCCTTACTTTTGCCATTAAGACCCCATTATCATGAACCGTTAATTACTTTTCGGAGTAAGCGCGAATGCTATGAATAGATTTATTTGGGACTGAACTCCCCTGTTGGTGTACCTATACTTTCTGGTAACCAAACACACTTTGAATCACTATGCGAATGTTTAGCAAAGGCACCCGTTGGGGCAACTTCTTGTGATTATTGATTATCTCAAGGTCTCGGTGTCATGAGCATTGGGCAATAATACTATTTTCTATAATAATTGTACTCATTGCAATTATTACACTTATGGGTGTATAACAACATAACCCACTATTGAACTTGTATTCAAACTGTTTAACATAAACCTATGGATTTCACTAAACCTTTGTGTTGACTTCTTAGTATGTTTATCTCAGGTAACTAAGCATCTTATGGTACGAAGTGGCACGGACTTGAAGATGACTAAATTGTTATCATTCAAACTTTATGTTTTCATGTAGATTTTGGGACCTTTGTTTGTAAAAACTCAGATGAAATAATGAATGATAACTTATCTTTTAAAAATGTCTATTTTGAGTCGTTTTCTATGATTATGACTATTGTACTATGAAATAATACCCTAGATTAGCTTCCGCTGCTATATGTCAAAAATAGGGGTGTTATGGATTGGTATCAAGAGCCATGGTTATAGAGAACAAGGTTGAAACCTTAACTATAACTACTTTTCTTTTTCCATCCAAAAAAGTCCTCTGTGCCACTACATCTCTCGAATAGTATGTAAAGTACATAACTATTATACTATTATATAAATAGCTTATGCTATTTACTACTTGGTTGTTAACAGAGTGATGTCTTCTCCCAATCACCCTACTTCCAATATTGAGGATGCTTTTTCCTCCAACTTTCTAGACTATATCTCGGTTTCCCCAGACTATGTCCTAGTTTCACTAGGAAAAACTTATTCTAGCTCTTCAAATAACTCATTTGGTTTAGTTCCAATAGCTTCACCAACTCTTTTACTTTTTCATGATGACCCCTATATGAAGGTCATGCAAGCATATTATGCTAAAGAATCACCCATTCCACCACCAACTATTGTGCCTCCATCTTCAATGATATCTCCAATGTTTAATCCTCAAGAATTCTTTCTTCCTGAGGAATTATTGCCACTTAAGAAACGAGGTCGTGACCGATCATCCTCCTCTACTTCTGCCCTACCTCCAGCATTTGAGATAGGAGAAAGCTCTCGTAAGACAAGTCTGGAATGTCACGAGGAGCAAATTGAGGAAATTTTAAATCATCTAGATAAACTCTCTCTCGACCTCATTAAGCACATAGAAGACAAAATAGAAGGTCTCAGAAAAGGTCGGGTAATCATACAACAAGATTTTGACAATCTGGAAGCTGAACTCCGAGAGTCTCATACTCAAATTTCTAAACTTCAAAGAAAGCAAATGGGAAATAACAGCAAGATTGCTCTGGCTCGCTTCAGGATTGCTAATCTAGAACAAATCATCAAAGATATCTATGTTTGTCACCAAGCCAATAAGGAAAGTCTTCTGGATGCAATCTATGAACACAAGAATACCCAGGAAGGACCATCGGACTACTAGATTAGATATTAGTTACAGCTTTTAAGCTAGCCACAAGATGTGTGGTATAAATAACAACACTTGTCAAATTTTAACTATGTATAGTACAAAGGCAAGTTGTTCATGATATAATACAATGGTGATCCTGTTATACCTTGTTATTTCATATTACCAATTTATATTATTCATCATATAACGATACACGAGAAATGTTAATAATATGCATCATTATCTCCGTCGTCATCATACCATGACTTCTAATAAGTTAAATGCTTGTTAGAATCCATATCAAATAAGTATCTATGATTTCAATATCACTATTGTTAAAAATGCTTAAAGTTCAAAAATAAGCATTGCATTTTAAGACTTGTGATATCATTCTTATTACGTGTTGTCTTATGTTGATAGAATGCCTCCCAAAAGGACGTCAACATCTGAAGCACCAGCCATGACTCAGGCTGCCATCAAGAAACTAGTTGCTGATAGTGTTTTCGCAGCTCTGGAAGCACAAGCCGCTAACATGGCAAATACTGATAATACCACCAGACCAAGAGAAGCTCCTGTAGCAAGACAGTGTAGCTACAAAGAGTTCATGAGCTGCCAACCTATCAACTTCAAAGGTTCAGAAGGAGCTGTTGGACTTATCCGCTGGTTTGAGCGAACTGAATCAGTGTTTTCCCGTAGCAACTGTACCGAAGACTGCAAGGTGAAGTTTGCTACTGGTACTTTAACTGAAGAAGCTCTATCCTGGTGGAATTCTTTTGCCTAACCTATTGGGATAGAAGAAGCTTACAAGATTACCTGGGTTGAATTCAATAAGCTTTTAATAAAGAAGTAATGTCCTCGAACTGAGGTCCAGAAGATGAAAGACGAATTTTACCATCTGACTGTGAAGGGGAATAATCTCAAGACATATGTGAGAAGATTCCAGGAATTGGAAACCTTGTGTCCCACTATGGTGCCAGATTCTGGGAAAATGATGGAAGTTTTCATCGGGGGATTACCTCAAAGTATTGAAGGGAATGTTACCACCTCTAAACCTCTAACTCTAGAGGAAGCCATTAACATAGCCCAGAGGCTAATAAATCAGGTAACAAAGCACACTCCGGTGCAAGTATCAAGTGCTCACAAACAAAAGTTTAACGACAGAAGAACTTTCAACAACAACAACTACCGCAATAATATTAACAACAATTACCGTAACACCAACACCAACAACCGCTACAATAATCACCAACCACAATAGAACAGAAGATAGGAAACCTTTAGGGCTTACGCTGCTACCCCAACTAAAAACAATGGGTATATTGGAAACCGTCCCTTGTGTAAGAAATGCACTCTGCATTACATAGGACCCTGAACTGTCAAGTGTAATACTTGTAACAAGGTGGGCCATCTAACCAAGAACTGTAGAAACAAAGGGCCAGATACTAGAAGTAATCTGCTACCAGTGATAATTACTTGTCATGCTTGTAGAGAGAAAATGGCATTATGCAAATCAGTGCCGAAAGACCACCAACAACAATTCCCAAGGAATAGCCTACATGCTGAGGGATAGGAATGCTCACCAAGACCCAAATGTAGTCACGGGTATGTTCCTTCTAAACCAACATCTAGCTAGAGTATTATTTGATTCTGGAGTCGATAAAAGCTTCGTATCCATATCTCTTGCCTCTATGCTAAATATTCCACCTATTACAATAGATACCTTTTACAATATTGAAATGGCTGACCCTTCTTTCTCTTATCTTACTTCTAGTTTTGTCTGAATTCTTCACTTTATTTAACTCTGAAATCCTCAATCTAAATAGTCCACCCATTTACAATAGATACCTTTGTACAATATCAAAATGGCTGACCGGAAATCTAGTAAGTACAAACACCGTTATTCAGGGTGCAACTCTACTTTGAAACCAACCTTTCAAAATTATATTTAGGCCGATCAAACGCAGTATTTTCGACGTTCGTCATTGTATGGATGGTATCTAAGTATCATGCTAGAATTATCTGTGACGAGAAAGTCGTCCACATCCCAATCAACGGTGAAACTTTGATCATCCGAGGTAATCAAAGTAAAACCAACTAAGTCTCATATCCTGTATAGAAACTAAAAGATATATATCCCGAGGTTGTTAAGTTTTTGTAATCCAAGTAACGGAAAAGAAGTCAGACGAGAAAAGACTAGAAGATATCCCAGTATTCAAGAATTCCCAAGTTTTTTTCCTGAAGATCTACCTGGCCTCCTCCCGTCCCCAGATCAACTAGAATCCCAAATCGATTTATTCCAGGAACATCACCTGGTAGCCCAGCACCCTATAGGATTACCTCCTTAAGAAATGCAGGAACTATCTAACCAACTTTAAGAGTTATCATATCGAGGTTTTATCCAACCAAGTACTTCGCCTTGGGGAGCTCCTGTCTTATTTGTCAAAAAGGAAAAACAAAATCTTTCAGAATGTTAGCAATTACCGAGAATTGAATAAACTGACGATAAAGAATCGTTACCCATATAATACCCAGGAATGATGACTTATTTGACCAACCTCAAGGTTCGATGTCGACTCCGAGAGTTGACTAAGATTAGGCTATCATCAACTGAGAGTCAGGATGAAGATATAGTAAATGTTATCTCTTCCAATTAATGTGAAACACATTGAAGAGTATTTATCTCTCAAACAAACTTAATAGAAACTGTTAAAGCTGAAGCTTTAGTTCCAATCGAATGGTTTGTTTTCTTGAACTCTTAACTTTTGTTAGAGTTTAAGTTAGAAGGAGATAACACCCCCAATTGTCAATCAACCACCTTGCTAGGTGTGTCATAGATTCTTTATTTGATTCTAATAAGAACCTATACGTTGAAAAGTTACTTTTGTGTGTTTTAAACTTGTTCTTTATATTGTTCATATATATTTGTTTAAAACTAACTTTGTTGCCATGGAATGTGATTAGTTTAACTTGATAAACCTTATATCACATTCAAGGGGACCAACACTATCTTATAATACATGTTTCCAAGTTTATTGTGCAGCTTTTATAAGAAATGTTAGAATCAATATGGGATCATAACTCTGATCTAAGTTTGTTATGTAATTTTTTAGTTGTTAGACTAACACATAAGCACTCATATGCGCATCTAAACATGAAAGTCTACATAACATAATTATTTGAAGCACCACAAATTAGCTTCCAGTCACTGAAGCATCATTAAGCGTATCGAAAAGTAGACACAGTTGTACACATAACGTAAATATACTGTTCCAGAACTGCATCGTACAGAACTCAATTAGATAATTGAGATGCCATATTTAAGTGTTTGCATTTGGATAGTAATTGAGATCAATACCCTATCCCTAATGTAAATTTTCATGAGATTCATATACTTAAACTAATAGTATAATGCAACTTGGGAGCAGTGGAACCTCGCGCTCACCTTTAAGATAGGATTCGATGTATGCCTTGCTGATTCCATGCGCCATGAGTTTTATCTTTCTAGTTTTATGTATAGCGATTTGAGGCAACAACGGTGGTAACAGTCATAAGTGTATTTATGTTTAGATGCGCATAATTGTGTATGGACAAGATTGGAAGAAAAAATGGTGACACTATTTAGTAGCACGACTCCTTTTCAATCTCAATGTAACACAAATACAATGTATCAAAACACAAATCCATTTATGGTTGTTACCGTCGCTCCCGCTTCATTATTGAATAACTACTACTAATAGGATCCTGTAAGGTCCGATGTATTTATTAACACGGAGCATGAAACGGCGTCTCTGTCGCATGTTGAGGATTAATAGAAACATTGGACCTTGCGGGGGTGCTTTAGTAGTAAAAATCGCTACACACTTTGTCATTAGATTGTAATAATCAGTTGTCGTCGGTACTTCCTGCTGAATCGTTCACATGAGCATAGGTGTCCCTATTAAGAAAAAATGTTGAACGGGTTCCTTGGTCAAGGTTATCACTTAATAGGGACAATGGTTCCTACGTGAAAGACAGACAAAGCTCCGAACAACATTAGTTTTGGGTGAAAAGTCGCATAAGAGGTATGAAATGGAAAAGGAAAGAAAAAAACAAACAAAGTAAAAAAAGCCTACTTGATGAAGATTAAAACAAACAGTGTATGGTATTTCTGTGTGTGGAACCATAATCTGAAACGTCGGAGGTTCGATAAGGGTTTTGTCACTATCACACGCGCCCAATTATGAGTTGGTCTTTCTATTAACCGCGAACGCGTGAAGTGTCATCTGATGATGATGAAGTAACTGAAGTTAAAGCTCTTATGGCACTTACCGATGAAGAAAGAGTTTCTGTTCGTAAAGAAAGTGCCAACAATGGTGAATGGGTCAAGATTTCTATTCAAAAGGTACACACTTTTCTTGAAATAGACGATAATAATGATAGAAAATCCTTTCTAGATTATTTTTGTATTGATTTAAACTATGTTAAAGAACAACAAAACAATCTTCTTTCAAAACATAGAAATCTTGTTCACGAACTAAATACATGCAAGGAACAGCTTTTGGTACTAAAACAAGCAAAGCTTGATCTTCTTACCATGCAGCATGTAAACACTGAGATTCTCAAAGAGAATCAAAACTTAAGAAATGAACTGAAAGAGCTAACCTCTATTACAGAAGCATGGCTAAACAGTTCTAATAAAGTTAATCAGTGTATCAGTGAACAAATTCCTACTCAAAAGAAGAAAATCTTAGGAATTGACCAACTCACTGAAGATACCTCCAGCTCTGGGCCAAAAGACCCAGTGTTTGTAAAGTCTTCAGCAGATAACTCAGAGGTATCAATTACTGGTAGTAATAAACCTAAGTTATCTGAAGCTGAAGACTCTACTCTGTCAAATCATGATACTGGTAAGGTACCCTCAAATGAGTCACAAAGAAACACAACTGACCACTCAGTTGTTGTCTCTGACTCTTCAGCAACTGATTATGATTCAGCTGATGAATCTTCAGTCTGTAGCACCCCCTTCCTCCACTGGAGAAGCTGACTGGTGCTGAACCTGTTTCTGGACCAAAGACTATCAAATCAATTTTGAAGTCAAAATCCACATTCAAAGCTGAAACTTTAAAAGGTATCACAATAAATGAACCTTCCTCAGCTCCTGCTAGAGGCAACAAAAGTTCTTCAGTTTCTAAAACTAACTCAGCTCCTGCTGGTAAGTTAAAAAATGTGAAAATAGAAGATGATCCTCCCTTGGCTATTGTAATGAAAGAACTCAATGAACTAAAATTACAAATTAGCAAGAATAAATCATCTTACTTCAGAAACAAGAACTCTCAACAGGTTCCTCCCAATGCACTTCAAAACAAATACAAAACTCAATTCAAAATGAATTGTAAATTGTGTGCACAACATAATCATCTCTCTGAGAACTATTATGTTAGATATTAGAAAAAGACTCAGTCACCCCGTGTATTGTACCATTTATTATAGCTCGTAGTTTAATGTTTAATATGTAATGTTCGGTAATGGGCCGGGTTATAAAGCCCAACGTGTAAGCCTATACTATAGCCTAAGGGCTGATTTTGTAAGACACCATATAAGCCTCTTCTATGCCATGTAAGAGGTGGTTAGTCATTTTCATAATACAAGTTCACTTTCTCTTACTAGAAAGCTTTTCTCTCTAACTTTCTCTCTCTAGACTTGACTAATCCATCTATCTTCCATTGTGTTATGATTTCCAATATCCTACAATTGGTATCAGAGCACATGGGATGATTAGCTAGATTGTGTGTGCGTTTTCTTGGTTAGTTTAGATCAAAAGTTTGGTTTTTGAAGGTTTATAGTCTTGTACTTGGTTCTCTTTGATCTTGACGCTTGTGATGTTAAAAGTTTCATGTTTATAGTTGCTATAGCCTTCTAGTACCAAGTTGTGCAAAAGAAACCAAGCAAAAACGTTCAAAAGGGTGATTTTTAGGCGTTTTTAGGTGAAAAACCATGTTTTTCATTCTAGCGAGTTAAGGTTCTGTTTGAAGATCTTCTTAGCGAGTTGTGGTACTGTTCTGGCGAGTTGTCAGACTAGTACACTGTGTCAGCGAGTTGTCAGGTCGTACTATGTCAGCGACTTGTCTTTTTGTGCAGGTAGCGAGTTGGCGATAGCGAGTTACAAGTTATCTGAAGACCATGTTCTAGCGACTTGAGGAAAGAAACTCTGTCCATTTGATTTCTTATTAGCGAGTTGTTAAGGCTTCTTCATAGCGAGTTGAGGCCAACGAGTTACAGGTTATCTGAAGACCATTTTCTAGCGACTTGAGAAAAGAAACTCTGTCCATTTGATTTCTTATTAACGAGTAGTCAAGGCTTCTTCATAGCGAGTAGAGGCCAGCGAGTACAAGCGAGTTGAATCTAGCGAGTTACATGTTAATTGAAGATAATTTTCTAGAGACTTATGAACAAGAACTCTGTCCATTTTGATTCTTGATAACGAGTTGTCAAGTCTCTTCCAGCGAGTTACAAGGCAACGAGTTGTGGATTTTTGGACATTTGGACTAAATTCTTCAAATTGACTCATTTCAACTTGTAATCCTAACAAACTTAAACAACAATTCACTATTTCATACAATCAATCACCACTTTTAACATACAATCACTAATCGTTGTTCGATCAACTTAATCATTTCACAATCAATTAAGATGGCTAATCTTTCAAAAGATATCCAATGTGCCGGTTCCGATACTCGACCACCTATGCTTGATAGGACTGACTTTGAATAATAGCAACAATGAATTCGACTATATTGTCGGGGTAAAGAGAATGGGGTGAACATCTTGAAGTCAATTGATGAAGGACCTTTTCAGATGGGAACATTTCGGGAAACTCTTGCAGAAGGGAATGAAGGTGCCTTACATCTAGGTCCAGAACGAACTCGAGTCTATTCTGACCTATCACCTGAAGATAAGGAAAGGTACAATGCTAACATTTAGGCAACAAACATCCTACTTCAAGGGTTGCCAAAAGATATCTACTCTCTTATCAATCATTACACTGATGCAAAGGACATATGGTATAATGTGAAGATGCTCTTAGAAGGTTCAGAATTAACAAAAGAAGACCGTGAATCACAACTGTATGATGACTTTGAACACTTCCGTCAGAACAAAGGAGACACCATTCATGACTACTATCTTCGGTTTGCCAAACTCATCAATGACATGCAGAACATCAAGATGACAATGTCTAGAATGCAGATGAACTCAAAGTTTGTGAACAACATGTTGCCTGAATGGGGTCAATTTGTAACGACAGTGAAACTAAACAGAGGATTGAGGGACTCCAACTATGATCAGTTGTATGCTTATCTGAAGCAACATGAGGCATATGCCAATGAGAACAAAATGATGTTGGATTGATTCACTCAACACACTGTGGATCCTCTTGCGTTGATGTCTAATGTCTCACACCAACAGTACTATTTACAATCATCTATAACTCCACCATCTACATATGTTCCACCACACTTTGTTGACAACACTCAACTTGATTCGGGACTCTCTCCATCGGACTACTTAATTGAGAATTTAACCAACAAACTTGCCCTACTCACCCAATCATACAAAACGCACCTTCCTCAAACAAACAATCAACTCAGAACTTCATCTAACCCAAGGAATCAAGCCATAGTTCAAGACGGTAGGGTTGTTGTTCAGAATGTTCAGGGTCGACAGATTAGAGGACAAGGGAACAATGCACGGGGTGCAGGTGCAGTTAGTTATGGGGGAGCACATAATAGAGTTGGGAATGCTAATCCAGGTCAATCAAGGCAGGTTAAGTGCTACAATTGCAACCGTATAGGCCACATAACAAGGAACTACACTCAACCTAAGCGTCCATAGAACTTCGAATACTTCAAAGACAAGATGTTGCTAATGCAAGTTTGGGAGAACAGGGTGGCATTGGATGAAGAGCAGTTATTGTTTATTACAGGTGGACAAGATAAC
>BQNB010153044.1:0-15690 GCA_026074375.1 Tanacetum coccineum
GAAAGATTCGCTTAACTGCATGTAAGTGCTTTCTGGTAGGCTTTGCCTGATACCGGGCACACATGCATACTGCAAATACAATATCGGGTATATTAGTTGTAAGATACATGAAGAGCCGATCGTACCATGATACAGGTAGGATCAATTGGTATCCCCTGTAGATCTTCGTCCAATTTGGTTTTGTCCACTATAGGGGTGTCAACCGAGTCACTAAATTCCATACCGTATTTCTTTATTATTTCTAGAGCATATTTTGACTGGTTAATAAAGATGTCTCTAGAACTTTAAGAAATTTTTAGTCCAAGAAAGAAAGACATTTTGCCCATCATTAACATCTTAAATTTACAACTCATTATATTAGCAAATACATCACAAAGAGCAGGATCAGTAGAGGCAAAAATAATATCATCCACGTAAATTTGTACCAGTAAGATATCTTTGCCTTCTTTCCTGGTGAATAATGTAGGATCAACAACACCTTTGGAGAACTCTTGGGATAGTAAAAACTTCGACAACATATCATACCAAGCGCGAGGAGCCTGCTTCAAAACATAGAGAGCCCTCTTCAGCCTGTACACGTGGTTTGGATCGTCTGGATCTACAAAGCCCTCTGGTTGACTAACATAGACCTCTTCTCGTAGCTCATTGTTTAAGAATGCAGTCTTGACATCCATTTAGTAGATTTTCATATTCTTATAGGCGGCATTTGCAACGAAGATTTGGATGGCCTCAATTCTAGCAACCAGTGCGAATGATTCCTCAAAATCAATTCCTTCCTCTTGACGAAATTCCTTAGCTACTAACCTAGCCTTGTTTTCTAATACGTCCCCAAATTCATCGCGCTTAACCTTGAAGATCCACTTAAGATTAATCAGCATGATATAATCTGGACGAGGTACCAGCTCCCAAACTTGTAGTCGTTCGAACTCATGAATTTCTTCCTGCATGGCTTCAATCCAGGAGGATTCTTTCAAAGCTTCTTTATAATTCTTCATTCGATTGAAGTGAGGAAAGCATCAAAGTAGCACCACATGGAATCGTTTTGTAGTTGCTTTCTTGTTGAGACTGGTCAAGAAGGATTGCCGATAATATTATCCAACGGATGGTTCTTTGTCCATTTTCTAAGGTGTTCAAATAGTTGATGGTTGGTATGCACATCTGATTCAATGACGACCCTTGAAGTTGATTCCTCAAAACTTGGTTCTTGATTGAAAATATTGGCGACGGGGTCTTTAAATTATGCATTTGGAGGTTCTTGTCCTTCAATATCTTGATGTAAGACCGGTTCTTGTGAATCCTCAGGATTTAGTGAAGTACTAGCAATCGGTGCATCTTGATCAACTGAGGTTGAGGAAGGTGTACCGGTAGTATCAACAGAAATTGGAGCAACAGCAGCGGGAGGAGCACGTGATACAACACTTGGTGGCTGAAAGTATTCATCAAACATTGGTTGGAAGAGGATATCCCAATATTTATTGGTTGGTGGAACATAAGGTGTTGAGGGAGAAGGGTTTTGAGCGAGTCCTGAACTAATTGTTCCAGGATTCATAAGCTGAAGCTCGGGCCCTAAACTGAATTTTTTAGAAGCCATCGCCGTCAGCTCATCAAAATCGACGTGGATAGTTTCCATAATCAATCTGGTCCGTTGATTGTAGATTCGGTAAGCCTTTTTGCGGGAGAGTAGCCGATAAAAATTCCAATATCAGCTTTCGGTTTCAGCTTACCCAGATCTTCACTGTCATTGGTTGGGTAGCATAATGCACCAAAGACGTGAAATTACTTTAGGTCGAGTTCTCTGTCATGTAAAAGTTCATATGGTATTTTGTTGTGACGTTTACGAATCAAAGATCGGTTTTGGGTATAACAAGTTGTTGGTGCAACATTGTTAGGATCTCCTTTATGTTTAACCGATGACAAATAAATGTTTGCAAACATAAAATAACAAACGATGGCCAAATTTTGGAAAATGGATTCGGGAATCTGGCACGCTGGGCAAGCGTCATCGCATGGCCAGCGTGCCACTCGCGAACTCCTTTTTTTGGATTTTGAAATGTCGGCTTTCCTCTTACCTGACACATGAGGAAACTTCAATAAAGGTATGTACATGATATTTGAGCATTTGGGAACACTCCAAATGAGGTTTAGACTTAGAGAGGAGCAAAAACAAATCCTCCTGTTTTTCTATAAAACGCCAACTTAAATCTTTTATCAAACGCCTCTAGCCAAGGCCGAAACTTCTTTCTAAACGTAGTATGATCATGTTTTCAACATACCAACAAGCAAAAGTATACATTTGACCTTAATCCGGATTTACGTTGTTCCTAATCACTTAACGGATTTTACTCCCTTATTGGTCAAATTAAGTCAAAGGTCACTTTGCATAAATGCATCCTTTCCTGTTATGGGATATGCTTTACTTAAGATGAAAAGCACTTAGCTTGTTTAAATCAAAATGATTAGTGATCAAATCCATTGTTGATTATCATGGATTAAATTCTAAATGACTAATTGAGTTTGTGGTATTTGGAAGTTAATTATACTTTGACTTTTCTCACCTCCTTACCTATAAATGTTTTACAAACTCACACATGTATTTCTCACATGTACAAGATGACTTACAAACTTCCACACTTCTGTACCATACTTCCTAAAACACATTCCCTCTAATCACTTGTTAATCTCTTTCCCAACAAGTGATTAAACACTCTTTCTACACAACAACAAGTGATTAAACACTCCTTCTACACAATCTTACAACACATCCTTCCTAATCATTTGTTCACTCTTCTTACCCAGCAAATGATTTCATCCTTTACACACTCTAAACACTTCCTTCTTAAACCTTCCCATAATCATATTTTCCCACTCTTTTCTTTTTATTGAAAATGTGATTATTAACCCAAATCAATCCTTTGATTTCTTCCTAAACAGCATCACCTTCATACTTATCTTCCTAAAACATCCTTCAAGCCTAAACACCCCCTTCACATAAACCTTTAACAGATAATCCCCAGATCTCATCCTCAATATGCCAACTCACATTCCCTTATATAATGTACTTTCTTTGTACTTGTTGTACCCTATGTTCCCTTCATTCCCAACCAAGGATCCTCCATATCTTTTCAAAACATTCTCCACCACATATCCACTTTCATTCTCTTCTCCACAACATTCAAATTTCACACACACACACATATACTTCTTCAACCTCACCCTTGATCAATCCATGCTATCAATCCAAGTTCCCACACTCTTCTCATCTCAACCCTTGGATTGCTTCTCAAACAAACATAACAAACACACTTTCTCTTCTACCCTTGATCAAGCCACCTCATCAATCCAAACTCCTTCACTTTCTTCTCAACCATTGGATTGAATACTTATCTTAAACAAACATAACTTCTCTCACAAACATTCACTTCTCACTCACAAAATAAACACACCTCTCTTATCACCCTTGATCTTGCTATTTCACCAATCCTCCTCTTCACATCCTCACCCTCTATTTCAAACTAAGATCAAAAGGCTCCCTTCTATCACATCATGTCACATCTTGACAAACCATACACACCTCATACATTCTTATCCAACATGTGCTTAAAGTATTTGAAATTCAAATTTCAAATCTTTCCCCCTTTCTCTCCAAGCAAAGAATATTCCAAGAATATCTCTTATACCTTAACTAGCTATTTCAAATCTTTAGTTGGATTCCAACTAAGCTAGTTAGATTTTAAGGAATACCCAAAATACCCCTTCAGACAATTCTTTTCTCTCTTTTCATTATCGGATAAGCAAAGCGCTTTTGATACTTCACAAATGTTTTATCAAATGGCTATTTGAGTTGGTTGACCTTGAGTATAAGAATGATTGAAAGGTTACAACGTAAAGTAAAATTAGGGGTTTAATAAGTGTGGGTGTTTAAAACACCAAGTCCTGAAGAAAACAACTTTGGGAATCTAGCGCACGGGTAACGCGCCAGACACGAATTATTTTTTGACAATTTGTGTTCCTTGGCCTATAAATACCCACCCTTGGCCTTTGTATTCATCACCTCTTGCTATATTTCTTCCTCACTTTTCTCTTCTCATATCCTTTACTTCTAAACATCAAAGTGTTTTAATCTACTCATTCTATCATCTATTGGAGAACACATCTCCGTAAGAGAGACATAGAAGTACTTAATCTACACTTGTGTGTTAGTAGTCGAGGGTCTTCTCTCTTATACCCTTTCTAACAAAATTGAGTCTCTAGGTTAGGTTAGGACTTGATTCAACAATCTATCATTCATTCAAATTGGTCTATCATTCATTTAAATTGGTTGTAAAGGGAAGTCTTGTATCCGTTGGATCAAGCCTAGATCATTGGGGATCTAGTTACGGTTTGGTAAGCTTCTAAAGGGGAAGTGGGTAGTGTTCCTAGTTAATATAAGTGATCCTTGAGGTTAAGTCAAGTCACAGGTTCTTAGGAGTAGATTCTGAGGGCGGAATACCGTAGGTAGTAACTCTTCTGTGTGAGCGCTGGTCTTTGTTAAAAGCCAGTGAAGTTAAATTGTAATACGATTTGTAGTCCACCATAATGATTATACTAGTATAGTATCGGAGCCGTGGATTCACAACTGGACGTACGGAAGGATTAAACCTCCCTGCCCGAACCAGTATATATCGTGGTGTCATTCTCTCTCTCTAGCTCTATCTACTTACTGTTTCTTTGCTAAGTAGATCATCACACCAATCAGCTCTTTTGAAACTTGAAGTTTTATAAACTTCGAAGATGTCAAGAAAACCATATTTACCCCCCCCCCCTCCTCTCTACGGTTCTACAATTAGTATCAGAGCCACTTACTCAAGTTTTCAAGCGTTAAAGCCTTCTCGAGAAGTCATTTTAAGTTGAAAACTTCTTTTTTTAAAATTCGAGATCCTAACTCTGATTTTTGAAAAAGTTGAGTAAATATCCATGGCTCAAGAGAACTATGTTGAGGGGTGTTCTATGCAAAGACCACCTTTGCTAAAATCCGACGGGTTTTTCTTTTGGAAAACCCGCTTTGAGACTTACATTAAGTCCAAATATATTGACTTATGGCAAGTCATTCAAAACGGCGATTTCTACTTCGAAATAGAAGACTTAGAAACTAAGATGATGAAGGAGACGCCTTATGAACTTCTCAAGGATAATAAAAAGAAGCAACTCGGCAAGAATAACGAAGCCAATATGACTATTTACAACGCCCTACCACGTAAAGAGTATGAACGTGTCTTCATGTGTAAAACTGCCAAAGAAGTATGGCATACACTCATCATTACTCACCAAGGCAATTCACAAGTTAAGAATTGCAAGATTGATCTTCTCACTCAAGAATACGAGAAGTTCTCAATCTCACATGAAGAAACTATTGATAGTGGCTTCACCTGATTCAATGCAATTGTAACAAGTCTTAAATCTTTATATACGGATTCTTCGTGCTCTACCATTGAAATGGAGAGCCAAGGTGATGGGCATTGAAGAAGCCAAAGACTTGGCTACACTTCCTCTTGACGAGCTTATTGGCAACCTTAAAGTTTATGAAATGATCTTAGCAAGTGATGTTGTTGCTTCTAAACCTATCACAGAAAAAGTTATTCCAATAGCTCTCAAAGCTAATGCTACTAGGGGTCAAACTAGTAATGATAGTGTATGTCAAGATAGAAGTGATGAAGATGAAGATGAAGAAGAAGAGTTTAACTCGATAGTAAAGAACCTTTGGAAGTTATTCAAGAAGGGTAATAGGTTTGAAAGAGAAAATCGCTTTGGTAATGGTGGAGATAAGTTTGATAGAGGTCATGGTAATAGGAGCAAAGGTGTTGGAAGCTCTAGAGGAAAGCGTAATTGTTATGGTTGCGGTAGCAAGAACCACTTCGTTGATGATTATCCGAAGGCGAAGATGAAAAAGGCGCTCGTTGGTGGAGCTTGAAGTGATAGCGAAGATGGTGATCAAATAGAGAAGGACGCAACATGTCTCATGGCGATCGGTTCGCAAAAGGTAAATCTAAACCCTTCTCAATTTGATAATAATGTTAATGAATTACAAAATAACTATAATGAACTTGTAAAAAAAAATTTTGAAATCACTAAAACAAAACGAGTCATTATTAAAAGAAAATTCTATTTTATAACAAGAAAGAATAAGATTCATTAACAAATTCAATGAATTCGAATTAGAAGTAAAGAAATTTGCAAGCAATAAAGAGGTGATTGAACCTTCAAAAGTGTGTTGAACTCACACAAGAGGTTGACTCTTTGAAAGGCAATGTATCTAAACTTCACGAGGAGTCATTGAGTTTTTCAAAATTTAAAAAGAGTAGTAGTGTCTTGGATTACATGTTAAGTCATCAAAAATTATCCCAAGATAAGGAATGTCTTGGCTTTTCAAAAACTAAGAAAACCACTTTCGAGAGTCTAAGCAAACCAATAGTGTTTGTAAAAGGGAGTCGAAACAAAAAGTCATGTTTTGATGATTTGTCTAAAGTCTATTCTAAACCGGTATTTACTCAAACTCGAGTCAACCATAGACCACTCTTCCCAATATCTAATTTGAAATCTTCAGCCTTGTACAATTAAAGGCCTCCATTCCAAAATAAACCTAACCTAAACAACTGACCATCTTTTCAAAAGAGAAAGAGTTCTTACAACAACCGAAGGTCTTCACCACATCAACATAACTCATTTCAAAGGAGAGACAACTCCTACCCAAACCAACGATTTTCTAAAACAAACTTTGGACCAAGATTTCAAAACGAAAATAATTTTCAATCAAATCATTAGTCAACATTTTCAAGGTTTGGTCTTGAGAGACTTAGCCAATTGCTTCAAGACCCAAGGATGTTTAACTTGGGAGTGTCTTATGCTAACACCAAAGGACCCAACAACTATTGAGGACCAAGTTTTTGAGTTATATGTTTGTTAGGTATAAGCCTAAACTGGTCTATTAGATTGTGGATAGTGATTGGTCTAAGCACATGATCGGTAATAAATAGAAGTTTATTATCTTCATATAAGGAGTATGATAGCGTAGGCAAGTAACCTTTGAGGAAAAGGTATCGGTATACAAAGAATCAATGGTGGATCTTTATCTCGTAGTCATTAAACAAAAATCGTCCATCAAAACCAAGCTAAGTTTTTCTTTTATGTTTATGAATATTTATGTGCTTTATATTGTAGTTGTCAAAAATGGCATGTGAACTTGTTTGATGCTAGGTAGCTTATTTTTGCCACAACTTCAAAAGTTAGGTGAACTTAGAAGCTTAAAGGAAATTAACTTAAAGTTGGACTAAACATGCATATATGTTTAATGTAGAACTTGTGGAAATTTGATTGATATGGATGCATGAAAATACTTGTTAGTTTGAGAAATTGAACTTATGAATGAAAACGAACGTTATGTGCGACATGCCTAAATAAACTCATCTTAAATCTTAAACTAAGATAAACTGGATAAATGATTAAAGTTCTCACATTAATACATAAAATCATGAGTCGATTGCTTAGTTGCTTAATGCGTATATGCAAATGCCTAAATGAAAAATCTTTTAAAATATATACGAATAAATGAAATGCACGGTTATGTTGCTAACAAGTAGATGGTTGAAGAATATGTCAAAAATTAACAAGGTGATAACATAAAATTTTCTCACACATCTACTTGTCATGATGAGTAATTACTCACATTTATTTTGTTCACATGGTTAAGTGTCTTTAGGAATACGATATGGTGTCATAAATTTAGAGTTCATGAATTATATGTGATTATATGCCTACTCGTCGTATTGGTTAAATGATGATATTAAAAATATGTTTGCATGGGAAATATGTTTTGATATTATTTGCTTACATGCCTACTTGCCATGATGATAGTTGATTTCATGCTTATTGATAACATGCTTATTGTTTGGACATTTATTAAAGATTGTAGATCATGAGCTCACAACTCTAACATATTGTCGTTAATATGATTCTAGGTGCTCAATTGCTTAATTTGAATTCACATCTTACCCACTTAGGTTCGTTTGCTAGACTTACATTTTCAAAAGTTAGAAAAAATAATTTTTAAAAATAAGGTCATTAAAGGAAATGTGTATGGTGCACACCTTCATGCTTTTCTAAGATTTAGAATAATCTTGGCATTTTGAATGGTGCTTGCTTTGATTGCTATTAAAGCTTGATTTAGAAATCACGTGAAAGACATGGAAATGTTATGTTGTAATTTTTGAGGTCACCATATAGGTGTTAACTTTGAAAGGTTGTATTAATCTAGGAGAGAGTAATACACGGTGTCAACTCACTTAGAGATCCCCTCATGTCATAACTTGTTATTAGGTAGCAACTTATGCTTAGGACTTTCGTATGATTGGCATAATTAAGATATTGAGTATGCTTGATTAGTTTATACATACGTAATATGCCTACTCATCATTGGATGTAATTAGGATTGAATTACAAATAAAAATCTACAACCTAGATTTTTGAAAAGTCTTCTCACCTTAGGTTTATATATGAGTCAAAATTTATACTCACATTGTTGGTGAAAGTATTGCACATAACGTCTAAACATAATGCACTCAAAGTTGTATTCATATCTAAGTAGGATTTTGAGTAGATGTCAGAAATTAAGACTAGGCTCGCACGCACTTAAAAGTAATTATATATTTATCCCTTCTTGCCTTGAATACATAGGTCTTAGGTCTTGGGTCTTGCCTTACACAAGTCCTAAGATCGAAACCTGACTCTAATTTGAATATGTATTATGCTTACTTGAGTATGTGACATATTGATCATGATTAATAAATCTGTCTTATGAATAACTATGTGATGATGACGTCATCTTCAGCATGGGAAGCACTTTGAAAAACTTTATTATGTTGTATTTTGTACTTGTTAAGAACATTGTAAGTAATTTCGTATGTCTACATATTGAGAGAGGATTGTTAGCCTTAAAATATGAAGACTAATACGGAATTACATTAGTTTACTATAGCCGTGTCACGTAAGGACTAGATATGTCAAGGTATCATAGATAGAAGACACAAAGGCTATAAATACCCTCTTATACTTCCATAGGAGGGTGAGGATAAGTATTTGTACATCTCATAGTGTGTGTTTTCTCATTCTTCTCTCTAGAAAACACACACTCTTCTCTTTCTCTCTCTTTACATCTAATAATATGGCTAAGTTCTTATTTTATCCTCCCGACCTCTGGATCGTGTTTAGTTAGCGATTATTTCATGTTAACAGACCTCTACCATGACCGAAACCACGTCCTCTGAAATTGCTCCCTCTCCCTTGTTCTACATACATCACCTTTTTTCCTTCATATCATTTACCGTCATATTTGTTTGCAACGCTACATCGAGTGACTCTTGCCTCTTTTTCAACTTTCTTTGCTCGTGTGCCTCTAACGAACCGGATAAATCATTGATCGTCATGTCTTCTAAACCCTTTGGCTTTTCAATCGCATAAACCACATTTTCGAACTTATCGGCTACCGTAAAATGTTATCTACAACTCTTGAATTAGTTATACTTTCGCCATTCCGCTTTAATTGATTCACCATAGTTTGCACACAGGTGATGTAATTCGAAACACCTTCTGTTTCCTTCATATTCATGGCCTCCAACTCACCACATAGAGTTTGGAGCCTCACTTGATTGACTCGATCAACCCCTTTGTACACCTTCTCCAAAGTATCCCATGCCTCTTTTGTTGTTGTAGCACTAGCAATCTTCTCGAACCCCGATCTCAGTGTCACATGGTTCTTCATATCCAACTGTGACAAGTTCCCACACATCTTGCGCACCTAGTAGCGCTCGCATATGAATGCTCCACTTATCGTAAATCAACTTGGTATCTAAATGGTCCACTTATCGAAATTCAACTTGTTGTGTTTCGGTAGTGACACATGGCCTAACGAAGTGCTTACAAAATTCATTTTAACCTTGGCTCTGAAAACAATTTGAAAACTTGGTATAAACCCAAGACATATTTATACTACATACACAACTTCTGGAAGATACTAAAACCTAACTGACACTTGCCCAAAACTACAAAATACAACTAATGTAAACTGCTAATACATAAGTGCTTATTAGAACTGCTAATTTAAATTTCAAACAGCAAACGATCTGTGAGTTCACTTTCCAGCTATCTTGAGTTGGGACTTGAGTTATTTTCATTTTTCTGATAGAACTATTACAGGAACCATGATATCATTAAAGAAGAGATTACATTCACTACTATAATTAATTTCCCTGTTATTGTAAAGACTAGGAAAAAGAAATTGAAATTAATCCAAATTCAGTCAACAATTTTGTTCCTTGTTACGCTACTGTTGGGTATGATCATGATGAAATGTTAAAAGCCCTTTGCGGTTTATCGAACCCTCTATTATTCTAGGTCGCTACATGTACTAGTTAATCAATTTTTTGCTCGAACCAATGGCGATAGAGGGAATGGAGAATGAGGAGACATAATACGAGGTGACATCATCGCCATTCCATCATACAACCTAGATGGAAAATTAAGTTGAAGATTCATTTGACATTTACTTCTCTTCTTAAATGCCAGAGACTCGGTTTCTTTTTCCTTTCTAACAAATGCATGAATCCTCTTCAAAGCAATCTCAACCGTTTGATCATCCATGTTTGCAACGCAGACCCTAAACCACCCTGGTTCGTCGCAGTGGAATGAAGAACCAGGGGAGACATTTAGTTTAACATCATTGATAATTAGTCTCCATAGCGCCATTTCTTCATCAAACGTAGGCTCTTTCATAAGCCTACGTAAATCCATCCAAACAAAAAGTCCTGCATTACTTGGTAAGCAAGTAATACCCACGTCTTCAAGCCCTTGAGTGAATACATTGTGCCGCTTAGCTAACCTCTTTGAACTTTCACTTAGAAAACTCTCAACAAATGCTTCATCTGAGAGAATTGAAGCTAGAAAATGTTGAGTTTGTGAGGAGATTAATCCAAAACTCGACATTTTTCTAGCAGAACTCACAACACCATCATTATATGAATAAAGAATTCCAGCACGAAACCCAGGGAGTCCCATGTCTTTCGACAGGCTGCAAATTATGTGGACAAGCCCACGGTTTGTCCTGGTCGTTGGGTCATCCTCCAATTCCTGTAACACCTCAGAGATGGAGACAAAGTCAGGAGTATTAAAAACAGTGCCTGCATAAACTTCATCACAAACAAGATGGATGTTCTTGTCATTGATAAATCTCATTAGCGTTTTTAGTGTTTCCTTATCCATGGTTGTGCCAAGAGGGTTTGAAGGATTTGCCAATAACAAGCCTTTGATTTTTCTGTTGGCTTTAATTGCATTTGCATACGCAGATTCGAGTGCTTCTTGTGTGATTCTGAAATCATTTGCACTCTTGCATATTACTGGAACTAGTTGCACCCCAGTTCTCCATCTTAGGTCTCTATCAAATCTGAAAAAACGGATCAAGTTAGCTATATAGAATTTCGTTACTGATAGTTCTCACTCAAAGGTGCATATTATGAATTTTGATGTGTGCAGTACTAAACATGTAGTGAGGTGGAGTAGTTTAAACTTGTGACGTTGCACTTTAGTGGTATATATTTATATTACAATTGGTGCTGTGTATTCTTTATCGATCATTTTTTATCGTAAATACAGTAGAGATGAAGAAAATTAAACTAAGATGCTGAATGTGTATAATTACTTCAAATAAAGAGTAAACGTATAAAAAGTTGAGATATAAACTTACGCCGGATAATATGGAGATGGAACAAGGAATCCATCACCTTGATCTGCTAGGCAAAACATAAGAGATTCACTTGCTCCGGTGGCCCCACCACCCATCACTATGCGTTCGGGATCAAAAGTAACTTTGTTTCCCCTAGCTTTCGCCATAAATTTCGCAATTGCCTGAATACACAGACTTAATTAATATATAAATTACGATGGGATTAACAGATATATATCTATCTGGCTGGGGAATTCTGTAAATATGTCAACTTACTCTTCACTAACTGGTTGAAACTAATGAAACAAATAGAGCAATTATCTTAAGTTCGGACGTAATTCTTTTTTAGGACATTATGTATATACAAATAGAATATAATGTACTAATTAAGCATAAGTTATCTCCATGCATTTGTACTCGTTTACCTTTCGAAACTCAGGCAATCCATGATAATCTTGAAAATTCGCAATATCTTTAAAATGTCTCAGTCCGTCGGTGTTACATATCAATGACTCTGGATTATTCACGATCCATTTCTCAATTAGATCAAGTGAAAGCTGCAAACACGAACAATTTATTTTTACTTCAACTGGGAGTATTTTAGATTTCTGCTAAGTTGCATGCATGCTTGCTTAGCATGCATTACCAAATAGTGTAAAACAGACAAAAAAACAGAAAACAAAAAACAAACCTGGTTCTCTGCTAAGCCCATTTGAATAACACCATTGGGATTTTGAGTATAATGAAATGGATCTTGATCATAAGCTTTCCATCCATCAAAGTATGGTGAATTCTCTCCATGTTGATCACTTGTTGCTATCTTTGACAGAAGGGTCTGACTTTTTGTCACAAACGCCATCCTGTGTGTATTTTTGTGTGAAATCTTCTAGTTATATAAAGTGCTTATACTTGGAATATTACAAGAAACGATGTAAAGTTTTTCACAAGAATATGGAAAAGTTATAGGTGATAGAGAAGTATATAGGATACATATATAGTGGAACATATGTGTTAGTGGTGTTACTACTGTGTTTGAAAGACAAAAATTCAACTTTCAAACTTCAGTCAATTTTTTTTGCTTGCATGAGCCGACCATAAAGATAATATACCAATCCGGTCACTTTTAACAAAAACAATTGAAATACAGCAAATATATTTAACTACTTAAGGTATCAAAATTGTATTAAGCTTGAGCTAAAACAGGTATATAATAGTATTATAATAATACTATTAAAATTGTACGGAGTATGTGTTATTGCTAGTTAGTGGATTTTATTGCCAATTAGTGAATTGTACGGAGTATGTGTTAATTATTGCTAGAATATATGTGTTATGACTTTTAAGAGTTTTATTATAAACACATTTTAAGAACGTTATGAACATATATAGCATGATAGTATAACTTGAGTCAACAATATATTTAAGATTTGTGAGAACGTATGCCACTTTAGACACGTGGTCTGCCTGGGCTGGTCTTTGAAACTGCTAGTTAGGTATCTTTCCTTATACTTTCCGCCCCAAAACACAAATTATGTCACTTATACAAATACCATAATGCTATATGAACATGGGCCTTGAAACCATTCGAGTAAAAAAAAAAGTATAGTGAAAACATTATATATATACACATTTATCATTACATATAATGCCAAAAACAGTAACGGGCTACTGTTCATCGATGAACAGTGTAGCCCACATCGGCTAGGCCCGATGGTTACTGTTCATTGGCCCAAAAAAAAATTTTTTTTGGGTAAAATGTTTTTTTTATACCGGTGGTTACTGTTCATCGGCTGAAAAAAAAAAAAACTTTATAATCCCCCTTCTTTCGTCAAAAATAAGAAGAAAAAAAAATTACGTTTACGACTTTCTATCGGCCTGGGCAAAAAAAATATATATATATCCCCTTTATTGAAAAAAAAAATTTGTCATTTAATATGAGAAAAAAACAAACTATTAAACATGAGACCGAAAAAATTAACCCGAACAAAAAAAAATGCCTCGCAATAACGCGCGAAAAAATAACGTCCGCAGCAACGCGCGGGTAATCTTAGCTTGTTCATATAATATTTCATATTAGCAACTGCCAAAACATATGTATAGGTGTATATCTGTCATTTTTCGTTGCATAAGTACTTCTCTAGCTTCTCGTTAGCTTTTTAAATATCATCGTCGTTAAATTCTAGGGTTCAAATGAGAAGGGACACGTACTTTATGTATTCCAAATGCAAAATTTTGTGATTTGGGATAATTTGTTATGAGCTCGTATAGTCGTATCTATCGTATCTTACAACATAACGAAAATATATTTTGGCTCTCATTTTTTTTTGAACGGCAATATTATTAAAAAAAAAGGACTAGCAAGGAGCTAGAATTACAAAGTAATCAAATAAGGGTTTTTAAGCCAATCGATCCATTTGAATGAGGCTTTACATCTAGAATTGCACCAGTGAAAGGAACTAGAAACCACATTATCAAATATAGACGCCTTCGGGGGAGTATTAGCTCCAAAAATGAGATGATTGCGATAAGTCCATAAGTACCACCACATTACATAAAAAACACCTTCAAGCATCGCCTTGCTTTTGGAAGCCATCCGCAAAGAAGACAACCAAGTACACCACTCGACATAAGTGTTAACATCAACCTGATCAATATTCCACCAATTTACTATTTTTCTAGTTAATTGAGTGGCTATTTGACATCGAAAAAACAAGTGATCAGAGGCCTCGATACCATTGTCGCAAATGGGGCAGGAGATAGAATGAATGTCAATACCGCGCCGAGAGATATTGAGTCTTGTAGGCAAAGCATCCATTTTAATTTTCCATGCTAACACATTTATCTTTATAGGGACATATTTAACCCATATTGTCTTGGAAAGGTCTGACTTAAGGCGGTTCTCGTCAATAACTTTGCGAGTGGAAGCAACTGAGAATTCCCCCGAACCCTCCAAAGTCCAAACCCATCTATCTGCTTTGTTAACTAAATTAACCTGGCTAACCAATGTCGCAAGCGCATCAAGTTGGGCTTGCTCGGCACCACCTCTGACTGGACGACGAAAAGACCTATTTAAAAACGAATCATTAATTTTATAATAGCTTACCTTAAAAAAAGAAATAAATATGATCGACAAATGAGATGACAATCTAACAAAGAAAGTTAAATATTGCAACTTCGTAAATTCATTCATCCGAAAGTTAGATCATAGACTTTATCACTTAGGTTGCGTTTCTTTACTTAGATGTTTTAAGTCTAATTTGCAAAATCATATTCGTAAAAGAAGAGGTGGATATGAAGTCTTTAAGGTACAAGAAGTGATGACCAGACAAAAAAATAATCTACAAAATTGAAGAGGAAAAAAGTTATTTTTGTCCAAAAATGAATAAATACACTTATTTCATTTCCTTCAAATATACCATGGAAAAACAAACACATTTTTTTTCATTTTTTCTTCCAACCTGCATACATAATAGAAAAAACAAACACGCTTAGTTAATTTACTTTTCCCGTTTGCACACAAAGTAAAAACAATTTGCTTCTTTATGTAAAAACAAACAATCATTTATTAAAATCTTTAATCTCAACCTAATAAATATTATTTCATTATCATCCAAACCGAAATTATATAAGTGGTACGGTAGTTTGATGCTTCTTAACTTTTTAGCCACACTTTTGTCATTGTCTCATTGACAAAACAAAATCGATAAATCCCACACATATATTTTACTCCTCATTTATTTATAGGATTAGGACACTTCAGAATCATTGGTATGTGCTATTTTACACATATCTTTTACCTTGTAAAACGAACCCAAAAGACTAAAAACATGTAAAAATGCTAAATATATGCTTGTTTTTGTGTTTGTGTATGTGCAGGTATGGATATTAAATAAATGGACAAAATCAAAGCAAAAACGGACAAATCCGGACACGAGAAGGAAAGA